>JAMPIV010014132.1:485933-740365 GCA_024509875.1 Oreohelix idahoensis
GTAATACCCATGCTGCCTTCAGAGAGCATGTATACTCTGCTTAGACAGCGGCAGACGAAAGCTGGTTTGGCCCATGTCCCGCCAGCATGGATGATGGGAGCATCCCAAATAGAAATATCTTCTACGGACAAAATGCAGATGGCAAAAGAACAGTTGGGGCTGACCGTTAGCTGTGATTCAAAGATGTTGTTGTAAGAGAGACATGAGGGCACTGGGAATAAATCGGCAACCTGGGAGATTGACTGCGATCGCCACCAAGTGGCGGATTGCTATCTCAGATTGGGCGGGAAAAGAAGCTCACACAACTAGAAAAGTAGGAGATAAAAACGTCGAATGGAAACACCAGAAAAGAAGCAGATGAGGGCGGTCACACTCACGGAGCGCATTCCCTTAGTCAGTTTATGACTGAATGGGGTTATTTGTCATTATTATTAATTACTGATGCAAGGTGGTAGGTTCCTACCGTTTTTTTCGCGGATGTCTTTTAATTTCTCATTCTGTCTTTCACTGGTATCATTAATGGCTTTTTCTTAAGCATCTCAATCTCATAGAATGTTAATTCACCTCTTTGCTTTGGTCAGGGATCAGTTGTTCGGATATCTGGCAGGATGCTATTAATTTAACTGGTACTTCAGATATTATTTACATTAGCAACGTTGACTTCAAAAATCTCATTCTCAGCCCGAATTACATTATATCCAATCACATACCTTTTGCATGCACCTGTTTCTAACCTACCTGTTGTTCAGGACATTTCCTTTATGCCAGTAACTTAAGGTGTCAGCTTGCATACTCTTTACGTAAACATTACGTAACACTTTCTCTTGTATTGTAGAATAGGGTACAGGTAACAGTAAAGGTAAGGCCTCATTGTAGATCACTGTCCGGTTGGGAAGTGGAAGTGTTTGAGATAGGTCTCACAATTACTAGGGTCCAGCATCGAGAGATGGGGTGTGACCAATTCCCTTACTCGCTACCTTTTCCTTCCTTCCTCACTCATAGGGCAGAGTTTCAGGTACCAACACATATCCGGCTGGGGTGGGACTGGATCGTGACGCCATGTTCTCACGAACCCGGCATTCTTTGCCGCGAATGGAACCAGTGCTCTAGCCACACTGCCCATCGGACGCCTCCTACATAATATAGGCAGACATTATATATATATATATAATTTATATACTATATTATATATATATATATATATTATTATATATATAATATATATTATATTATATATATTATACACTCATACACACCACACACACAAACACAGACATATTATATACATCTCGTAGTAAACGCGATATTCGACACTGGAGAGTTTACACCATGCCCTGGGAGTATGTCGAGCAGAATCAGATTCACAAATAATAGTTACAGAAAATTACTCACTCATGTATGTTTTTCCATGAGAGTTCTTCTTCAAGGGGACAAAAAAAATTGGTGCTCAACTGGTTTTATAGTTTTTATAGAATCTATTTTTGTAGTTTTTTGACATTTTCATTGAGTTCTTGGCGTCTAAATAATTTCTTAACAAACCAAACATTTTGTGTGTGTTGTTGTTGTTAGGAAACTTGCAAAATCAGGCTTCCTGAATTGTAGCGTGTTACTGATGTAAAGCCAATTTTTTTCATTTCGGAATGTTCAGGAGATAGCCACCTTTTTGGTGTCAGGATGGTGAGACGTATCATAGCTGCTTTTGATTTATGATGTTTATACATGTTATTCCACAGAAGTAAAAGCCACTTCTTTGATTTTTTGAGGTTTAAAACATAAACTGATTCATTTGTAATTCAAGTGTTGGGGCAGAAATGAGCTTCTGTGTTTTTTTATTTTATTTATTTTCTTTACTTAAACATCTTTATTTCGTATATTTTGATGCCAAGTTCCCCACATCCTTTCAATTTATGTTGATTGTTCAGACATAAAAAATTTAACATCCTACATATTGTTTGTTTCTCAGATGTTAAACCAAGATTTCTTTATTATGTCGAATGTTTAGAATCATAATGCCGACTCTAACTTAATTATTGAATGTTTTGGAAGAGGGACCACCCCCCCTTCTTTGATTTCTGGATGTTCGGAAACTATAGCTAACTATTCTAGATTTCTGGATGTTCGGAAAGCTTAAGTCCACTTATTTGATATTTGTTGGTCGAGAAGAAAAGCCATTTTATCTTGGTTTCTGATGTTCGGAAGAGTAATAGCCCACACATTTTTGTATTTATTGATGGTTGGAAGTAAGAGCCTGCTTTAAAATTCTGAAGTAAAAACCCACTTTCTTGAGTTTTCTATCTCAGGGAGTTCGTCAACATTTGTCAGTAAAAGTAGTCATTAGTTGTTCAACTTGTCTTGGCTCTCTTAAATTTAATATTATTCGCATGACACATATTTTCTTGCGATTTACGCATTAGCACACACTATGTTCAATTCATGTCAAGGTTAATTGGAAAGCCACCTCTGGAAGTGAGCAAGTATGGAACGATGTTTTGTTATTGGTTTTGTTTTAAGAAAAATAAAATTAACTCGAGAGCAACGATTGTAGGGCATAACTAACCTGATGATAACACGATGAAAATAACGAGACCCAGGGACTGGACGTGAGAATGGCATGCGCGTGAGACAGTGAGATGTCTTTGTAACATTTTGGACAATCGATTCCAAGTTCTGCTCATCTATGGCATTGTTTAATGAGCAAAGTCTTCCATCTTGAAAATGGACAGGACTCTCGTAAGCAAATTATCACACTGAGAAGTATATTTCGTTATGAGTTGTTTTTTTCTTTTTTGAATGGTCGTCTTTGATGAACGGGAAAGGTGCGCGCAATATTTTGATGAGCGGCGTGTGCTGTAGATTTTACCTAATGTAATATTTGTTTTAGTTCTTGAAATCCTTAGTTTTAATTAAGTTCGGTTGATTTATGATTATTTCAGAAAACATTGCAATTTTCCCAATCCCCTCAGCACCAAATCTTGTGTTTGCTAGGGACTCATGATGAGACTTATAGATCGGGGGGAAATTATTTCGTTAGTGCGTCTCTTATTTACTAACCAAAGTACCTAATAAGGAAATTTTCTCTGTGGTTTTAAGCCACCCATATACACAATTATAATCGTCGTTTCGTTAGCTTTGATAAATCATTATAGCGTTTGACATTTGCATAGTTTGGATGTACTTTGCGTACCGCAGAATTCAGGTTTTTTTTTCAGCAGAATTCTGCAGGAAAATCAAACTTCAATATTTCAAAATCGGGCAAATTCGGAGGAGACATTTTCAAAGGTAAATATTAAATTTATTTTGAATGGTTATTATTTTGAAAAGTTATTATGAGTAAGTTCTTCTGTGCAGGGAGTTATCAGTGAGATGAAAGCTAAAAAGAGGTATTTGTGAGTTGTAGGTATTGATCCGACGTGCCTTGAGCACGGGTTGTATCGCTTTAGCTAATAAAGCTCATGATTATACCAAATACCATTACAAGCGCGCACTTTTCCTCGGCTGTGATAGACACATAATTTTGCAATAATACGATTGTAGATGTCATTATGAGGTGCACATACATGGATAATAGTGAAAGACTGTACAGTGTATCTGTCGGATTTGTAGACAACCTACACGAGCAAAGTGCTTCGGGGGAAAAACTTATCTTAGTAAGGATAAACAACATACAGGAACAGCGGTAATAGAAGAAAGGCTAAAAAAATATTTTTTTAAAAACCCAGACAAGTAGAGTAGAATGTTTTACAGATCGATTATGAATAGCAATATTTTACGTTTATAGGTTGACAAATCTCTCTATGAGTCTCCCGATATCAGCATCTCTCTTTCCGTCAGCCTGTCCTTGTCAGCTTTGTATGTTGATTTCCCTCTATTACCTCAGCATATCAGTCAATCTATTAGCCTTTCTATCAACTTTCCATTGTAACCTCTCTCTGTTTAACCTCTTTCTATCAGCCAGTCTCTATCGTCTTCTCTGTCAACCTCTCCATTCTACCCTCTCTGAAATCGAGAGGTTGACAGCGATAAATTGGTAGAAAGTGGCCAGTTAGAGAGGCGTTGATAGCATCTTGTCTTTTATCACAAGTATTCACGGCTCACTTACAAGGTTCTTTTACGTTTTGATATGCGCCCAAATATTACCGACCGCACTTTGTATCCAGGTTGAGGAGGCGCTCCTCACCAAAGGGAAAACTCTCTCTTCTCTCTCTCTCTCTGCATATGGTAACAATAATGTAATGAAAGGAGATTATAATATGCAAGATTAGTGATGAGAGTGGAAGGGAAGAATGTTAACGGGCCTGCGCGCCCAATTGTTAACCCCCTTTGAATATAAAGTTAATGTATCTCTCTCTCTCTCTCTCTCTTCTCCTCTCTCTTCTCTCGCTCTCTCTCTCTCTCTCAAGAACTCTCTTCTACTCTCTTCTCTCTCTATCTCTCTCTCCTTGATTTAGGTTTCACTCGCGCAAAACCTGTATAATACCCAAGAATCCAGTTTCCTCTAATTTCTGAGGCATTCCATAGTGTCCACATCCTGTAGATGTTTCCCTTTTGCCCCATGTGGTTCCCGGGTGGGGGGGGGGGGTGTCTCTGATGAACTACGAAAGGACCACTACTCCCGCCGCCATGTCTCACAAGACTACTAACATGAGGTAGCACATTAGGATGGCAACATCGTCGCCTAAACTAATTTCTAGAGAAACACCGCCACTGCAACATCACGTGATTGATTAGTTCCAGTGGCGGATCTACATTTTGGGAGACTTTGAAGCTTGATGTCTTGGAGGGGGTCCCTGTTATTTAAAAAAAAAAAGCGTTGGGGGAAGGGAAGAAACGTATTATAGAGAAAACTGGACTTCGAGGCCCTGACGCTTCATTAGCTTTATAGTAGATCCGCCACTGTGACGACATCAGCTGCACTAGTGACACCTTGGTCAATACGGAACAAAAAGGAACACGATGATGATGATGATTTTCCCTAAAAATGTTCACTCGTACATACTGCCACGTTACATATATTCCGTGTTAGAAACATAAAGAGAGGTCAAACGACTATATTTAGCTAAATATGAATATTATATCCACCATGCATTCGTTCAACAAGGAAGACAGTATTACTGTAATTTTCAGAGCTGGTCAATAAAGCAAAGTACCGACACTCCAACTCTTTTTTCTCTTCACCCCCCCCCCATTCCCTTGAACTGTTTTTGTATTAACCGTAAGCCAATTTTTTTGCTGTAAGCCACGCAAATGAATAATAATAATAGCATAAGAATTGTATGCGTTTTTTGTATGCGGTCTATAATTATGAAGATCAGAGAATGTTCTTCTCCGAGTCAGGTTATTGTATAGACCTGGATCCGAGGGATCACAGACGAGGGGAAATCGAGATCCAGGGGTAGTGTGTCTGTCTGGGTTGGTAAGGGTTGTCTGTCTGGGTTGGTAAGGGTTGTCTGTGAGATTCAGAAAAGCAGGCAGAGTGGTAATTGTAAAAGCAGAATAATTTGGAATGATTTAAAAAAAAAATATTTTAACTTTAGCAATGATAAAAAGTGTATTCCCATAGCAGTTACTGTTGAAGGGAAGTTACTGTTGTAGGGAAGTTACTGTTGTAGGGAAGTTACTGTTGTAGGAAAAGTTACTGTTGTAGGGAAGTTACTGTTGTAGGGAAGTTACTGTTGTAGGGAAGTGCCGTGTCAAGTGACGTCACTGCAATAGGCCCGGCTTCGCGAGATGGGATGGCCAGTTCCTTTCCTCGCCGCCTTTGCCTTCCCTATCTCATGAGCAGTCACATAACAATTTACAGCTGGGTAGACTGAAGCTTAGCGCCAGCGTGTTTAGAACCCATACCTTTGCCGCGAGAGGCCATCACTATAACCGCTCTGCCAATTGGACGCTTAGTGATAAAATACAAATGTGACATGACTTGACAATTATATGCGTTTTGTCGCAGCGCAATTTATATGTTGCAATTGTTTGTTGCTTTATGAGGATCTCGATTAATATGTTTATTTTTTAGCTAAGTTATTATTATTGTTAATCAGAATCGACCTCACTGCACTCCAGGCAAACCCATAGGTGCCCAGTCTCCCTCAGCAAATGTCGAAGAGTATGAATGCTAATTGTACCTGTAGCACGCTGGTTGTACATACGAGGAATGCATCCTCTCTCACTTCCGTTTCTGCTAGTCCCACGTTTGATGCCAAACTCCAACAGCGGCAGCCTTGTTATTCATCCATTGCAGTGTCATTATCTAGCAGGCGATCAATAATTGCCCTTAATATCTCTCCCTTATCCATGTCCAGTTTCACCACTATGGGTGCTCTCGAGGCCAGTCTGTCAGCTCTCTCATTGCCACGTACCTCTGCATGACCAGGACAGTAGATCCACACCAGTTCTTACAGACTTGAGGATTCTATTGATGTTTTCCATTCTTACCTCAGCCATCCGTTCTGAACTTTCCGAAGCATGGCTTGAGAGTCTGACAATGTAACTGCCCTGGTTGATAAGATCTTCAGACAGCCACATCAGTGCCGCAGTAACTACCTCTACCTCCATTCTCATGCTGGAGGTTGTTGTCATGTAGGCTCCACTCTCTTCAGCAGCGACCCTGCCCTTTATTCTCGCAGAGAAGCCCCATCCTGATTTCTCACCACGCACTACAGACCCATCAGTGTACACAATGGCGTCATCATCCCCAGCATGATCACTTATCAGCTGATTAATCTCCAGCTCTGCTTTTCCATTGCCCCAAGATCTGCACTCTCTACCAAGGCTAATGATGACCTGCTTGTAGTTTATCCAGTTCTCCCCTGACTTACTCCACTCTTCCCCTTTGGATACATTTTCAACCCTGGTCACCTGACCAATCGTAGCCTCTGCCTGTGCCATCCATGACATCCCCCTCTTGATTCACGCTCCTTTGATGTCAGCTACATTATCATGTAGGGTGTGTCTTTTGTCGGTGGTTATCCTCATATATGCTTTTGCCTGGGCCATCGCATTTCTGGATCTAATCGACAGCAATCCGAGCATGTATCTCACTGTCACAATGTAGGTATCACGCGTATAGCCCAAAATTAGTCGCATCCCTTCATTTTGAATGCGTTCTCTGTCGTTCACACTGTAACACTGACAGCGTGAGTATTCCTAGCCCGTACTCGATTACTGAAATTACGAGCTGACGGTACAGGAGAAACAACAGTCTCTGTTCCATGCGCGCAGAACCCGCAATTTTAAGGCTGCCAGTCCTCGCTTGCACTTCTGTATGATCAGTTCGCATGATACTTCTTGAATGATAACCCACGATCAAACCTTACTCCTAGATACTTCAGCCTGTCTTGCCTTTCAATGTTCTGCCCATTGAAAGTAATGTATGGAAGGTCTGCTTTCACTATGGAGTTGTTCAAAGAGCACCACATCACACAGGCCTTGTTGGGATTGACCTTTGATCCGTTTTCCTCACACCATTTAGAAACCGCATGTAGTGTCTCTTGTATGCCTTGGACCATTTCCTGTCTGTCAGAGCCAGTTCTGTACATGAGTTTGTTAATGTTCGTCCCAGTCCTGTTGGTTGAAAGGTTGCTACTTTTGCTGTGTATATGTTAAACAGCACTGGTGATAGTGGAGAACCCTGGGGCAGTCCGGGACAAATGCGTATTGGTTGTGATGTCCAAGTTCCCAAGCGAAATGCAACTGATTTCTCCATTAAGGCAGCTGCTATCCACCTTGTTATTCAAGGGTTTACAGCACATGCCATTATTCAATCTATTACGGTTGCAAAGTCCACACTGTTATAAGCATCCTCTAGGTCAATTGCGACAGCCACCGTTTCTCTTTTACCCTGGAATCCCTCGTACACAAACGTTCCAGCATTACACCTTGTAGTTTTCATAGACCTATAGCGACCCAGGGTATCAGGAAGGATGTGTGCATTTTCGAGGTGGCTCATTACTTGTCTTGCAACTTTCTTTTCAAGTAATTTACCATAGGCATTCTGAAGTGGGATAATTCGATAGCTGATGAGCAGTGTGGGGTCTTTGCCAGGTTTAGGAAGTGGCCGAAGGTAACTGTGAAGCCAATCTTCCGGCACCTCAGCATTCTGTATGCTGGTATTGAAATCGCTCACCATATTTATAATGGCTGTGTCATCGAGCTGTTTAATGTGATGGTATTGTACACCATCAGGACCCGGGGCACTGTTTCTGCTGGATTTCAATGTGTACACCACTTCCTCTTCAGAATTGAGATCGAAGTATATCTGGCCTCTTAGGGCATTTTCCAGCACACTGTCCTTTATTTTCAGGCGGGCACTTTTGTCACCTTTATCCGTTTGCTCCACATATCGATTGAAAAGTGCTCTTCCCTTCTCTTCCTCCGTCTTCAGGCTTAGTCCTGTAGAGCTTTTGATATTAGGGATGGGCTGACTTGCACTTTTCCTATTCATTCTTCGATGTAAGGACCAGAATTTCTGTAGGGTTTTTTCTGTGCCCACCTGTGTCACAAAGTCCTCCCACACTTTATCCTTGACCTCCCCTGCCAAGCTCTTGAATCTATTAACGGCTCTTTGCTTTTTCTCCTTCATCTCTTCAACCCCTCCCTCATCCATCATTCTTCTGTTTCGTGCTTTACGCCATTTATTTGTTGCTCTTTCCTTTTCTATCCATGCTTCCTCCACTATCTTATTCCACCAGGGAGGTTGGGTGAGAGGTGTTCTCGCTGTCTTTTGTTTGGCATTTTGACGCAATGTGTGTAAAGGGTTGTTACTGTCGAGTGGGCCTGTAGGATACTTGAAGGTCTGTTTAGGTTTCCTGTGTCTAGTGGTCCTACCGTTTGCAGTGAGTATGACGCAAGGTAGGTGATCACTTTCCTGTGCACCTAATACATCCCAGCGTGCCATGGTGGTGGCAGCACTAGAGATGACACCAGATCTATGACACCATTTGTATCCCCAGGTTTAGTTGCCAGTTGGGCGTCAATCATTCAGAATGGCAAGGTTCATGTTAAATAATGCCTGGCTCAAAGCTAAACTCTGCCTATTTTCCGTGATGTTCCCCCACTCCTTGGATCTAGCATTGAAGTCGCCAGCATTTAAACACCTTATGTTAGAGTCTTCAGACAATTCCGCCAGAAAATTCCAATCACTCTCTTCTGTAAGATGGTCGACATGGGCATATAAATTGTAAACTCGCCACTCCTGATCGCCTGTATTCACAGCAATCCCCTGCAATTCCGCATCTTCACTAGTTTGGGAACTTGTATCCAGCCACGTATGAGGGAGCTCATGTTTTACATATATAGCTTGCCCTCGTCTACCAGGCCCACATGGATTGGAGTAACATCTGTAGCCTGGGCAATTGATAACACTGTTGGCTTTTAAATTTGTCTCCAGGATCATAAGGATATCGAAATTGTAGATGTTTGTTTGTATAATGGCTGCACGATGATTGGCACTTCGACAATTCCAGTATCCTTTAGCCACGTATTTCATCGAGATGCGATCTGCTTTCTTTCTGAACCTTCTCTTTCCTGCCCTTCTTTTTCTCTCTCTCCTCTTCTCTCCCCTACCGCTCCTTCTGCATTTGTATTTCCTCCTTTCATTTGCTGTAGGTATCGACGACAGAGCACGATCTGCATAGATCCCGCGATGATTCTGTTTAGCTAAGTTACACACAATATTGAGAAACCAGCATTTAACTTGAAGACAATTACTAATGCCACAAAGTATGAGGAGAAAACGCAGGCGTTGGATACCAGACACATTGAGAAAACTAGTTGATATCAGTACATGTCAGTCACTAGTAAGTGCCATGGTAAGAGAAATAGAGGGAACGAACGAACGAACTTTATTGTCAAAGGGTTTAGAATTGGGCACGCAGGCCCGTCTGACATTCTGTCCTTCCTTTCTCTCACCTTTCATGCTGAATTCATTTATTCTCACATGTATTTTACATATCAATGTCAAGGAATTCAACGTTGTAAAGTAAAATAAAATAGCACACTCATATTAACATTAACTACTTATAAACATGACATAAAATTTGTTGAAAAGTACAAACATCGTCATTAGAACCTACAGTTGAAGAGAACTAAATACAGCCATGAAATGGATAAGGAAGGCTTGTAAAGACCTTGAGCAGGACAGGTAGGCTTGCAGTAAACTTGGTAGAAGCTTTTGCTCCCAGAGAGCTAAAGCACAGGACAGGTAGGCTTGCAGTAAACTTGGTAGAAGCTTTTGCTCACAGGGAGCTAAAGCACAGAACAGGTAGGCTTGCAGTAAAATTGGTAGAAGCTTTTGCTCCCATGGAGCTAAAGCACAGGACAGGTAGGCTTGCAGTGAACTTGGTAGAAGCTTTTGCTCACATGGAGCTAAGGCACATGACAGTAGGCTTGCAGTAAACATGGTAGAAGCTTTTGCTCCCAGGGAGCTAAGGCACATGACAGTAGGCTTGCAGTAAACTTGGTAGAAGCTTTTGCTCCCAGGGTGCTAAAGCACAGGGCAGGTAGGCTTGCAGTAAACTTGGTAGAAGCTTTTGCTCCCAGGGAGCTAAGGCACATGACAGTAGGCTTGCAGTGAACTTGGTAGAAGCTTTTGCTCCCAGGGAGCTAAGGCACATGACAGTAGGCTTGCAGTAAACTTGGTAGAAGCTTTTGCTCACAGAGAGCTAAAGCACAGGGCAGGTAGGCTTGCAGTAAACTTGGTAGAAGCTTTTGCTCCCAGGGAGCTAAGGCACATGACAGTAGGCTTGCAGTGAACTTGGTAGAAGCTTTTGCTCCCAGGGAGCTAAGGCACATGACAGTAGGCTTGCAGTAAACTTGGTAGAAGCTTTTTCTCACAGAGAGCTAAGGCACAGGACAGGTAGGCTTGCAGTAAACTTGGTAGAAGCTTTTGCTCCCATGGAGCTAAGGCACATGACAGTAGGCCTGCAGTGAACTTGGTAGAAGCTTTTGCTCCCAGGGAGCTAAGGCACATGACAGTAGGCTTGCAGTAAAATTGGTAGAAGCTTTTGCTCACAGGGAGCTAAAGCACAGGACAGATAGGCTTGCAGTAAACTTGGTAGAAGCTTTTGCTCACAGGGAGCTAAGGCACATGACAGTAGGCTTGCAGTGAACTTGGTAGAAGCTTTTGCTCCCAGGGAGCTAAGGCACATGACAGTAGGCTTGCAATGAACTTGGTAGAAGCTTTTGCTCCCAGGGAGCTAAGGCACATGACAGTAGGCTTGTAGTAAACTTGGTAGAAGCTTTTGCTCCCAGGGAGCTAATGCACATGACAGTAGGCTTGCAGTGAACTTGGTAGAAGCTTTTGCTCCCAGGGAGCTAAGGCACATGACAGTAGGCTTGCAGTGAACTTGGTAGAAGATTCTGCTCCCAGGGAGCTAAGGCACATGACAGTAGGCTTGCAGTAAACTTGGTAGAAGCTTTTGCTTCCAGGGAGTTAAAGCACAGGACAGGTAGGCTTGCAGTAAACTTGGTAGAAGCTTTTGCTCCCAGGGAGCTAAAGCACAGGACAGGTAGGCTTGCAGTAAACTTGGTAGAAGCTTTTGCTCCCAGAGAGCTAAGGCACATGACAATAGGCTTGCAGTGAACTTGGTAGAAGATTCTGCTCCCAGGGAGCTAAAGCACAGGACAGGTAGGCTTACAGTAAACTTGGTAGAAGCTTTTGCTCACAGGGAGCTAAAGCACAGGACAGGTAGGCTTGCAGTAAACGTGGTAGAAGCTTTTGCTCCCAGGGAGCTAAAGCAAAGGACAGGTAGGCTTGCAGTAAACTTGGTAGAAGGTTTTGCTCCCAGGGAGCTAAAGCGCAGGACAGGTAGGCTTGCAGTAAACTTGGCAGAAGCAATTATTCCTCAAGGAGCTAAAGCACAGTACGGGTGGTCTTGCAGTGAACTGGAAGCATTAGCTCCCCAGGGAGCTAAAGGGTGTAGAATAAATCAATGAATAATGGGAGACACAACTATTTCGAAAACGTGAAAGAAAGGTTGAAGAGTACGGACAAAGGAAGCCAGCTCTTGAAGTAGGAAGCAAATACCAAGAGAGGAAGAAGAGGTGTAAAATAGCCACCAGAGTGAACCATCAAGACAAGAAAAGAAAGTATAGGAGATCAACCTTAGCAAACTTTTGGGAGTGCTTGATCTCAGCTGATATAACCTAAACCTTACTGAATGCCCTTGATGTCCTGGTCTTATACATATCAATATAGCCTCAGTGATAGATTAGACCTAATCCTTTATCAGTTGTTGTTTCTTATCACCGCGCGTTGAGATTAGTTCTCTCTTTCATTTGTTAACTTTTACTTGTCCCTGAAGAAGGACGTATGGTCGTAACGTGAACTATTTCTTTGTCCTAGTAAAAAGGTCAAAGTAGTCCCGTAGCAGATACTGCAGCAGGGAAGTGAAGTTTTGGAGACTTCACTATACTAGGTATAGCTGTGAAAGGTAGGGTGAACTGTGAAAGGTAGGGTGAGCTGTGAAAGGTAGGGTGAGCTGTGAAAGGTAGGGTGAGCAGTTCCCTTCATTTGCCTTCCTTAACTCAAGAGCAGAGTAATTAGTTCTAGTAAGATGGATAAAAAATGAATTGCCGTAGTGTAGTAAAGTCTTGCGGACTTCATTATAACTACGTCTATCTTAATTAGGTGGGCTGACTAGTTCCCTTTCTCGCTGCCTTTGCTTTCCCTAACATAAAATCAGTCAGCTACCCATTTACAGCCGCTTTTCTCTGGGGCATGACGCTCCCAGGTTTAGAACCCGGAACCCGTTAACTTTGCCGCGAGAGGCAAGCGCATTAACCACCCTGCCAATCTGAGACGTGCACCAACTATTCTCATGCGCCCCACCCTGTACCAGATTCTGGATGTTAACAAAAGCCCGGTGATAAAATAATTCTTACTCTCAGACCAGAATGATGAATGTTTTAACAAATCTTCCTGCAGCATGTAAGTAATTCAGTGGTTACTCCCGTTATTGAGCGTTGATAATGGCTCAGCAGAGTATTACTTTGATCAGAGTTTGTGCTATTTCAGTCCTGGTTAATCGTTAAGTTACGTAAACCAAAGGTCAAAAGCCAGCGATATCAACCAGTTATCATCGATGCGCGTTATTTCCATGAAATCACCATAATCAGGCAGACAACATAATTGTTACTTCCATCAAATGGATGGCAAATTGTTATTTTCGTGTCCAAAGTTGAGCTATTATTTCATTTCGTTGTGCGTCACTAGACTTTAGACGCGAAGGACGCACGAAGACGTACAGCGGGGCATCAGCCACCGCTTTTAACGTTGAGACGCCAGGAAAAAAAACACAGAAAACGTGTCCGTAATGATTCCTGAACATTATCGAAGATAAAAGACACTTTGCCTTCTCATAAAATATATGGGAAATAAAATATATAAGAAGTCAAGTCCAACACAATAGTAAGCATCTTTCAACTCACATGTTAAGGTAGTCCTATTGTATGGATCTGGAATATATAGAACAAATAAACAACAACCCAGAAGTAAATGGGCCCTTGCGTAGAATAAAAGGATTGAAATGGTATAACTTCTTCTTTTTGTTCGTCATGTAAAGGACGTTGGTTGCTTTGTGTCCGTTTACACCAAAGCTGCGATATTTGCGCCTTTCGGCAGACACATCCGACTTCAGCACGGTATTTTTGGGACCGGGTTAGCCTTCCCTCTTCGATCCCTACTCACTCAGCCAGACTGCAGTGATGCAGCCTGTTTCCAGGACCACCACTTGGAGGTGGAGTAGGGTCTTGGTCAGCTCTGGTTCGCTGACCCTGACGCAAACAGTCAGCTATGGGTCGCTTACTGCATTCCTCGCTGTTGACGCGTCTTAGGTCCCAAAAAATGGTATAACAAGATGACTCGTGTGGAACTGATGACAAGGACCAAACAAGGGCCAGTACAATGATATGAGAAGAGGGCAGTGCTCCGCAACCTTGTTCACTTACCGGCACACTTAAAGTGTCCTTTAAAATTCCACGGCACACTTGAAGTGTCCTTCAAAATTCCACGACACACTTAAAGTGTCTTTCGAAATTCCGCGGCACACTTAAAGTGACTTTCAAAATTCCACGGCACACTTAAAGTGCCTTTAAAAATCCCACGGCACACTTAAAGTGTCCTTAAAAAATTCCACACCAAACTATAATATTTAAGTAGGTAGGTGTGGTAAATATTTAAATATTCGCTGCAGTCAAAAAGACAACGCTCACTAATTCGTTGTGATGGATTGGTAGATGATGATAACTTTAACTTATTACTTGTAACATTGTATGTGTGCTATTCTTTCTTAATATTTTACAATAATATGTAATTTAGTATACTGACTATTGTTATGGCACACCAGACCGACACTCGCGCACACTGGTTACAGAATACTGGGATAGGGATCTCTTTGAGGACATTTGTTGAAAGCATTACAAGACAGTAATTGTTCTGGAATCGTCATGGTAGGAGAGATAGAGGCAGACTGAAAAACACACGGAGAAGAAAACCCGGGGGGAAATAAAAATGATAAGGATGACATGGAAAGAACTTGAGCTGATGGCACGTGACACGAGGACTTGTCATGAGTTTGTTGTACGCCTGTACTCCATACAAAGCTGAAGGCTTAAGAATAAATGAATAGTTGATAGCTTCCCTTGACGTTTAATTTGGTGTTTCTTTTTATGTCTTTAGCAGTCTTATCGTGATCAGGGGGTGGGCATGGCTCAGAGGTAAGAGTTCCGCCTCTAATTCTTAAGGTACCGGGTTCGCTCGCAGTTTGGAGAATATAAAACCAGTGGTTCCTAATGATGTCATACTCTCCCTGATCTCCTGGGTAGTGAGAGTGGGTGACTAGCCTGAGAGTGGGTGCTTAGCCTGAGAGTGGGTGCCTAGCCTGAGAGTGGGTGCCTAGCCTGAGAGTGGGTGCCTAGCCTTCTTGGATAAGGGCGAAAACAACAGGAGGTCCCGTGTGCTAGAGCGCACGTTAAAAATCCCTCGCCAGTTGGAAATCACACAGCCATACAGCCGTTGCCATGGCAACAGTTAAAAGTTAGGAAACCTACCCACCACAAAAATATTTATAAAATGTGTGATTCCTGTATACACGCTTTGGGATCCTCGCTGGTGCTACGGAGTTCGTGCACTGCGCTGAGATCCCCCTTGTGTGATCGAAGGGAGGAGATTGGAGCACTTACGGAGTTGTCCGTATGCAATGAAAATGGTCGTTAAAAACGAAGGAAACAATTGCGCAGCTGTTTTCAAAATGTTTTCTTGTTATCCATACACTGGCAGAGGGGACAAAACCACGATTAGACCAATGTCAAAGAATTACCACGGCAAGAGAATGGTGTCAGTTCAATTCCAAGTGTGTAGATGACAAAATAGAGGAGGGGAAGAAGATGACACTTGGCAGTTATGACTAATGGACGCATAACCTTTAGGGGTATCAGAATGGTTACAAGAAGAAAACACTTGCGTAACGGTGGAGGCCTCGTCTGGTGATCAGTTCACCTCATATTTATTGTTTAATTCAGCTCGACATTTCTTGCTCTCTGATAAACACAGATTAAGAAGATGCGGAAACGAGGAGTCATATTTTAGAGAGCCTTGAATCATATTCCTGCTGATTACAGAGATAAAGAGGGGGAAAAACAAAGGGAGGGGGTTTTAAACCTCAAATTTCATCTTGGTCTGTAGACATCGCCGATCAAATAAGATTAATTATTCTTTGTTTATAAATGTAACAGCGTTGCCTGTTATTAAATTAAGACTTGTTTGCTCTCTTGTGTAACGTGAACACAAAATGTTACAATGGCAGATAAGAGTTCTCAGCTAAAGCAAATTAGTCCGCTTTTTTTTCCCTTTAAAGAGCGAAATTTAAACAGTTATAGTTATATATGGAGTCAGCTGGTGTTTAATTGCCGCGCCCCATTCGCGCTTCATCAATTAGCTTGATTGTTCTGTAGTCAGGGGCGAAGCTTGGTAGATACTGAAAATACTGGAGGGTAAATGTATTTGGTATATTCGTAGAGGGGCGAGGAACTAGGATGGGGTTGCGAAATGGGGAACAACTTTAGAAGGTAACGAATGAATGTGATAGTAGTCGTTAGAATCAGATTGACTATATTGGTAATATCGGATACTTACACAGATAGAGTCGATTTCCTTAGAAACGGAAGAAAAAAAATCAGGTGTTTCGACAAAATATGTCTTCGTCAGGACAAAAAAGAAAGAAAGAAAAAAAAAACAAATTAGGACGAAAGAGAATATATGGGATTGAAGACATTAGAATGATGTTGACGTACTGATAAAATTCTCCTTCTTTGTTCATCCTCAAAAGGACGTTGGTTGCGTTGTGTCCGTTTACAGCGAAGCTGCGATATTTGCGCCTTTCGGCAGACACATCCGACTTCAGCACGGCATTTTTGGGACGGGGTTAGCCTTCCCTCTTCGATCCCTACTCACTCAGCCAGACTGCAGTGATGCAGCCTGTTTCCAGGACCACCACTTGTAGGTGGAGTAGGGTCTTGGTCAGCTCTGGTTTGCTGACCCTGACGCAAGCAGTCCAGCTATGGGTCGCTGACTGCATTCCTCACTGTTGACGCGTCTTAGGTCCCACTCATAAAATAGAACACTTTCACAGATGGAACATTTTTCTGGAATCGCCATCATTTTCATGTTCGCTCCTCGTGCATCATGGGCCACCACAGCAGGTAGTCCTGTCAAGAAGCATGCACGAACGAATTTATGTACTGTGGCAGTTGGGGATTAACAAAATATCATTTAGTATTACATTATGTGGTTCTGAACTGATTTCTTTTACATGATGAGGTTGCCTGCCCCGTACACAACCTCATATTAGTCGCCTGTTACGACATGAATGAAGGACCAGTAGTCCTATTTCTTCATTGTCTCTTCTGAGACCCACAAGGGAACTAAACTGTGTCTTAATAATGCACTATAATATGTAACGTCTGCGCCATCTGTCCATAACATGTGCTAACACTAAAGGGAGTATTTTTCTCTTATTTCTATACTTTCATGTTCTCCACTTAATTCTCACTTTCTTTCCCCTCTGTCTCTTGTTTGTCTGTTCCTGACGAAGGCCTTGTGGCCGCAACGTAGGTTTTTCTTGTCCTTTCTCTTTGTAAGACGTATTACTATTTGTGTGTTTTTTTGTGTGAGAGAGGTTGGTAAGAAAACGAAGATGGCTGTATACCGCTCCACCTAATTCCCAGTCTTAACATATGGATGCGAGTCATGGGCAATGACTACAACCCATAAAAGCCAGATCCAAACCTCAGAAATGAGGTATCTGAGGAACGTGGTTGAAGTAACAAGAAGAGACATGGTACGCAACCAGACGATACGTCAAGGCCTAAAATGCCACCCCATACAGACCCAAGTTAGAACAGTCCCAACTAAGATGGTTTGGCCATGTCTGCAGAATGGGAGAAGATCGGCTACCACGACAAGCATGGGAAACAAAGAGCCAAGGATCCAGACCCCGAGGACGACCCAGAGTCCGCTGGGAGGACAACATTAGACAATCTTTGAAGGGCCGAGGACCAGAATGGAACCAGGCCAGGAGGAAGACAGCCGATAGAATAGTCTGGCGCTCTCTCTTCCAAACCTCTACACCTCACGGTAGAAAGGGAACGACTAAGTAAGTAAGTAAGTGTTTTTTTTGTAATTTATTTTTTCCTTCTACCAATGGTTTTTAGTAGCTTTACTATACAACATTGTCAATAAATGTTCATGCTGTAAATATCATTAACTATAATAAATTTACAACCATTATATTAATTAAGTCAACCGCGCCTACCTTAGACAAATTAAATCGCATTTGGGCTTAAGCCATTTATTTAATAGCAGTTTATTACGTTTGCATTATCAGTTCTTAAAATTTTTGAAAGGGAAGACTTAAATTTACAGAAAGGTATTATATTTACAACTTACTGATCTCACTGTAGTGAACTGTAGATGTAATAATAATTTTAATGCAAAGGTTCCATGAGACCAGACAATAATTTCAAGGGTTCATCCCGGATAAAAATGTTGAGAAACACTGCTCTAAAAGAACGAATATAAAGGGGCAGTGCGGGAAAAGAACAGCAGCATGAAAAGAAATGTGTAGGAATCTTCATCTTTTTATTTTCTAGGGAAAAAGAGTTAAATTAAAGAGTTAAATTAAAGAGTTAAATTAAAGAGTTAAATTAAAGAGTTAAAAAGTACGCTAAAGGTAGTTCTATAGCAGATATTGCAATGGGAGAGAATTACATTTCAGTCTGTATCCAACCTCTCTCCCTTTACCATCACCGCCTTCTGAATTCCCTACCGAGGTATTTAGTTTAATCATGTTAATCCTCAAACCTCTGCAGCTGGTCAGATTCTTACACAAAGGAGCAAGTTAATTAAACCTCAGGAAAACAAGCAGTAAACTCAAGTGGGAAATGAATCAGCCTGGGAAGGTCGACTTACCTGAAATTTTCACCTGCCTACACCTGCAGGAAATTAGGTGTATTGTCTCTCGAACTACCTTAAGTGGTTTGTAGATGTCGAGGCGGTAGTATTAACCTGCTCCTAAAAATGCCACCGCACCTGTGCCATTATTGTCATTATCAAGTGCCGTGGTAACTGACGTGGTGGATCAAGTGTGTTCACAACTGCATGTCTATGGTGTTTATATTGTTGCTGTTCTGATGACAAAAACCAGCCATGTGCCAGCAGAATAGATAAGAAAACGCTCCGGATGAATAGGACACTCTTTAGAGAAAAACCTGTTAATAACATTACAAGGCAGTTCTTTTTCTGGAATCACCAGGGGAAGAGAGATACTAGGAGACAGTAAAATCACACAGAGAAGAGAACTTGAGATATAGAAAAATCTTTAATGGATGGCACAGGACAGAAGGACCTAGCACAAATTTGTAGAAGGACGCTGCTCCGTGGGGAGCAGAGAAATAATAATGGTGATGGTGATGATGATGATGATGCTGATGTCTTGGTTTTTTTGTTTTTGCATTTTTCATTTTCGTTGAATTTAATAGCATTATCTGGCGTTTCATCACATTAACCCACTTATACGCCCACCCACTTACACCCACACCACTTACACACTCTCTCACACTCATACATACGCATATATTGTCTTTGAAAAAATTTGAATATAGAACAAGGGTTCTCAGCCTGGGGACGAGAAGCTTGTCAAGGGGTTATAGAGAATATTTAGTAAATAATTATATAACTCTATGAAATCATCCTCACACTTCCAGGGATTCCCCCTGTGGTGAGACTTTGTGGTAACCCAGCATTGCAAACTACGCTTGGAGGAGGCACTTGAACCAACCAGGGAAAGTTGAGAAGTGGCTTTATCAGCTTTACGATATTTAAAAAAATGTTATGTACGGAATAATGTTTTCTATTTCAGACATTAATTAATCAGTTTATTTATATTCTTATGAGCATGATTAACTCTAGAACTATTTCCTTTCGTGTTTACATAAGGGGATCTGGGAGATTTACTATAAGCCAAGCGGTGCGGTGACCCGAAAAATGTTGGCAGCTCCTGGTATAATAGAATGTCTGTTATGTGAAAGAAAGCTACTTTGGAAAAGATTTAAGGAAAGAAATTATGTTGTCTTATTATTTATTTATTTGAAACAAGCAGTGAAGCTAAAAATCTCATTTCTTTGTTGATTAAAAACGGTACGTCGGAACATCTGCCTGTCGGTAATCTACGTGTTTTTTTTATAATACTTAACTTGAACTGCCTATGATTAAAAATTTTTGCTCTACCTATGACTACACTGAGAATGTATACAACGCCTCTGTCGCGTAGGCACGGTTTTTTTTCTTATCGATAAAGTAATTAAGATATAGACGTCGTCAATACGAGATTGGGGTTTTAAAATGTCTACTAGCTCCGTCGTTTCTGGTCGAGATAATTTATGGTTCGGCTAAATAAACAGTTATGTTGTTTTGCCTTTGATCAATCAGAAGAAAAAACGTGCATGCCGGGACATTGTATTGTATTTTTATTTTAAATTATATATGAGAATGAAGGATTTACCTGTAATCCATCTCTGACTGTCATGCTTAAAGCTATCCTGTGAATTTGAAGTCTGTTTTTCGTATATCGGCGGTCATAGGTGGTTATTTGCTAATATAGATTGGGGTTTGGCATGTACGTGGTAGGGTTGAAATGAACCTAAAAATAACTTGGTAGGTCTGTTGGTAGAGTAATCAACGTTTAGAAGAGGGACTGAGTGTAATTCCTTCAGTAGGCATGTGTTTCCGTTGTTGGTATATTTGTTGTGGAGTTGTTTTTGTCTGTAATAATGTGACGCACTTGTGTCTGTGTTCTTAAAACCAAAATGAGAATGAGAATAGTAGCTGCCATGTACAGTTTATATACTGTATGCGTATGTACAGTTTATATACTGTATGCGTATGTACAGTTTATATACTGTATGCGTATGTACAGTTTATATACTGTATGCGTATGTACAGTTTATATACTGTATGCGTATGTACAGTTTATATACTGTATGCGTATGTACAGTTTATATACTGTATGCGTATGTACAGTTTATATACTGTATGCGTATGTACAGTTTATATACTGTATGCGTATGTACAGTTTATATACTGTATGCGTATGTACAGTTTATATACTGTATGCGTATGTACAGTTTATATACTGTAACGCGTATGTACAGTTTATACTGTAACGCGTATGTACAGTTTATACTGTATGCGTATGTACAGTTTATACTGTATGCGTATGTACAGTTTATACTGTAACGCGTATGTACAGTTTATACTGTATGCGTATGTACAGTTTATATACTGTATGCGTATGTACAGTTTATACTGTAACGCGTATGTACAGTTTATACTGTATGCGTATGTACAGTTTATATACTGTATGCGTATGTACAGTTTATATACTGTATGCGTATGTACAGTTTATACTGTATGCGTATGTACAGTTTATACTGTATGCGTATGTATAGTTTATACTGTATGCGTATGTACAGTTTATATACTGTATGCGTATGTACACTTTATACTGTATGCGTATGTACAGTTTATATACTGTATGCGTATGTACAGTTTATACTGTAACGCGTATGTACAGTTTATACTGTATGCGTATGTACAGTTTATACTGTAACGCGTATGTACAGTACTGTATATGCGTTTATATACTGTATGCGTATGTACAGTTTATACTGTAACGCGTATGTACAGTTTATACTGTATGCGTATGTACCGTCAAAGCAGTTTATACTGTATGGCGTATGTAGGGCAGCAACAAATTTATTACTGTCGGTCGGCGTATGTACACAGTGGTTATTCTTTAGCTTACTGTATGCGTTGTTTATGGTCGGCCTCAGCTTTTTATAGCATACTGTATGCGTATGTACAGCTATGATTTATATACTGTATGCGTATGTACAGTTTGGCCAAAAGATTCGGAGAATTTTCCTTACAGTTTCGACATTTCAGTTTATACTGTCCAATGCATAGAGAAGCAATGCTTGTAGCGGTACAGTTTATACTGTATGCGTATGTACAGTTTATACTGTACTGCGTATGTAGCACAGGGCCGACAGTTTATACTGTAACGCGTATGTACAGTTTATACTGTATGCGTATGTACAGTTTATATACTGTATGCGTATGTACAGTTTATATACTGTATGCGTATGTACAGTTTATACTGTATGCGTATGTACAGTTTATACTGTATGCGTATGTACAGTTTATACTGTATGCGTATGTACAGTTTATACTGTATGCGTATGTACAGTTTATATACTGTATGCGTATGTACAGTTTATACTGTATGCGTATGTACAGTTTATACTGTATGCGTATGTACAGTTTATATACTGTATGCGTATGTACAGTTTATATACTGTATGCGTATGTACAGTTTATACTGTAACGCGTATGTACAGTTTATACTGTATGCGTATGTACAGTTTATATACTGTATGCGTATGTACAGTTTATACTGTATGCGTATGTACAGTTTATATACTGTATGCGTATGTACAGTTTATACTGTATGCGTATGTACAGTTTATACTGTATGCGTATGTACAGTTTATACTGTATGCGTATGTACAGTTTATACTGTAACGCGTATGTACAGTTTATACTGTATGCGTATGTACAGTTTATACTGTATGCGTATGTATAGTTTATACTGTATGCGTATGTACAGTTTATATACTGTATGCGTATGTACACTTTATACTGTATGCGTATGTACAGTTTATATACTGTATGCGTATGTACAGTTTCTATACTGTATGCGTATGTACAGTTTATACTGTAACGCGTATGTACAGTTTATATACTGTATGCGTATGTACAGTTTATACTGTATGCGTATGTACAGTTTATACTGTAACGCGTATGTACAGTTTATACTGTATGCGTATGTACAGTTTATACTGTATGCGTATGTACAGTTTATACTGTATGCGTATGTATAGTTTATACTGTATGCGTATGTACAGTTTATATACTGTATGCGTATGTACAGTTTATACTGTATGCGTATGTACAGTTTATATACTGTATGCGTATGGACATCGCCGTTTGTTATGTGGTTTCTGCAGCTATTAGTTTAATTAACATGTTGCGTTTGCCAGCCCCATTTACAACCTCATAATAGTCGCTTTTCTACTCAAAGCATGAGGGACCAATATTCCTATTCTTTCTTTGTATACTCAGATACCTCCAGGAACTACAATCTTGATTTCTTGCTATTATAAATCTTACTATTATAAATCTTGCTATTATTATAAATCTTACTATTATAAATCTTACTGTTATTAATCTTACTATTATTAGTCTTACTATTATAAATCTTACTATTATAAATCTTACTATTATTAATCGTGCTATTATTAATCTTGCTATTATTAATCTTACTATTATTAATCTTACTATTATTAATCTTACTATTATTATTATGACTGCATCCTATTGTTTGTTATTGTTGTTCTAATTATCATCTTTTCCTGATATTTTGTTGTCTGTAGGCCGACCTAATAAGTGTCACGAAAGGGTTGTTGTTATTTAAAATATAAGGTATCCTTGACAAAAAGATGTATCAGATGATACCAGGATAGTGCCAGGTAAGAGACTGGTCTTACAAGAAATACCCCCTTTTTTGAAAAGAATAAGGGTGTATTGACATCAAAGGATAGAATCCAGCTGTATAAACCTCCAGGTGTGATGAGAGTAGATGTCCTGAAAGTCTATTTGCTCCCTTTCAAGATCCCCCTTTGATATTATGTGTTATTATTATAGTTTATTATGGCTAATTATGCTAGGGGTACTAATTATGGTCTATCTATATATATATATATTTAATATGTATCAACAAAACTTGGAACTCAATGTAAATAATTTCAGCAAGTCTGATGGTACATATTTACAATTTATTTACCCTATACCGGTTCTCTTTTCGGTTAGGTAACTTAGAAGTAACTCAAATATATTTACATCATAAAATAAATAAACATAGAAACTTTAATTATCAAACAGAATACTGTACTTAAGTTTCAATTTTTCTACACTGATTAATATTATAATTCAATATAGTTTGTCACTAAGTTGAACTGTGAAGGTAGTCATAGATACATTCTGTCCACAAGGATTCATCATACACTGTATTTTTATCCATTTATTTTATATATTGGTGACAGAGTCAGAATAGCCTGACCAGTGGCTTTTCTGTGCCACTTATCTTCTATGTTGAAATCAAACACGCTCCTGCCATGGACGAACACGTCTGTGAATTGCCAGGCAGTGGATGCTGGGTATCTGGCTCCAATGACTTTAAGAGCACTTGCACCTCAGAGTCCAACAGAGATAGTTGATTCCTAATCGTCTGGTAGTTTGCAGGATAAAACCCTCAGGCAATACACACAAGCTGTAAAAGGCTGTTAATGGACATCTAGATCTGCCAGGCAGATGCGGTTGGCAAAGGTACAAAACGTTTACACTTTTACCGCTGCCCTCTGTTCAGCTGTATTTTTTAAAATGTTGTGGCCTCAATTTAGCCAAGGGCAAGGTCTTATATACTAGCACATCCGCCGTATCCGGATGGCATGGGACAAAAAGGGTGTTAAAAATCTCAAAATGAGGCATAATTTTGCCTTCTGTTCAATTAGCAAAATTTTTAATATTCATTATCTTTCTTATTTATGGGGCGATTTTTGTCATTTAAAGCTTGAATTATTCTATGAATTATTCTGTAATGATCTATCTACTAATTGGTTAGTTTGCAAAATGCGTTTTAATATATGCATGCTTTAACTAGCTAAATTAGACTAACCTGATGTAACGAAGCCATTTCCCTTAATATTTCTTATCTTACTAAAATACTGTTCGAGAAAGTTTTTACACCTACCTCTAGCGTAACATTCCCGTTGTTGAATTATATAATCCTTTCCGGTGATACTTCTTTATTCTTTCTAAAACTAATTGACATTGTACCATCGGTTACATAAAATGGGCCTCTATGTTCAAGCCTAGTACGTTTTACAATACACACCAAGAATGACGCGTTTTCATTGGTTAGTGTATCAGAGAGTTCTCAACATATGGCGTGCGGTATGGTCAGATTTACTCCTAAGTATCCAGAAAACCGTGTTGTGAGACAGACTAATTCACGACAATAAGAATAAAATAGAAGTCATCAGCACTGCCTGTATATGCAAAGGTAAAAGGTAAAGATCGTCATATAGCAGAGACTGCCGTAGGGTAGCGAAGTGTTAGAGACTACACAATACTAGGCTCAGCTTCGAGAGGTGGGGTGACCAGTTCCTTTCCTCGCTACCTTTGCCTTCTCTAACTCAAGAGCAGAGAGGTACCCATTTACAGATTGGTAGACGGGAGCGTGGTGCCACCGTGTTTCGAACCCTGCACCTTTGCCGCGAGAGGCTAGAGCTCTAACCACTTAGTTAATCGATGAGTTGTGAAAAAGTTGCTGATTGTCGTAACTGCAGCTTTTAACGTTTCCATTGATTCATGCAAACATGAACTTCGGCGGTTAGAAGACCAAAAAAAAAAAAAAAAATGTACTTAATTCCTAGGGTCGCGTACCAGAGATACGCCGTGTTTTTTTCGCTTGATAAGGGAGAATTAATGATTCTTCTTTCTGGAGACACCCAGCCGAAAGTCAAATTAATAATTTTTTAAAAATAACTTACTACATTCCACATTAATGCATGACACGACTTAGTGTTATTGCGAGAACAGGTCGAAAAACCGAACGTTAGTTGAAAGAAGTATAATTTCCTTCAGTGATAGTCATTTTTGATGAAGTCGCAGTTGAACATCAGAAGCGAAGAAAACGCTGGCAATGGATAGGGCGTACACTGATGTAACCTCGAGATATAATTACAGGGCAGTGCTTGGTCTAGAATTTCCAGTGTAAGAAAGATAGAGGAAGACTGTAAGCACAGTGAGTGTGATTTTGTTGGAATTTTCACCATCACCACCATCATCATCACCACCACCATCACCACAATCATCATCACCACAATCACCATCACTACCATCACTATCACTATCACCACCATCACCACCAAAATCACCCCCACAATTACCACCACCATCACTACCACCACCATCACCACCAAAATCACCACCATCACCACCACCATCATCACCACCTGCACCATCACCACCACCACCACCACCATCATCACCACCATCACCACCACCTCTACTACCACCACCACCACCATCACCACCACCATCATCACCACCACAATTACCATCACCACCACCATCACTACTACCACCATCACTACTACCACCATCACCACCACCATCACTACCACCACCATCACTACCACCACCATCACCATCACCATCATCACCACCATAACCACCACCACCATCACTACCACCATCACCACCATCACCACCACCATCACTACCACTACCACCACCACCATAACCACCACCACCACCAGTATAATAATCATCATCGTTGTCATTTGAGCTTCCTATAGAGCATATGACCACCACTGCAGCTGGTTTCCCCAGCCAGCACCAAGCAGTCACACACTCGTGCAGCAGTAGTCTCTGTAGTAGGTGTTATACACGATGAGGTTGGCATTTTACTACCCGATAAAACTGATAAGAGTGTAAGTTATGATTGCTGTGACAAATGATGTATCAGGATTTAAATATTTTCTGCTTAGGGCGAACTTAATTAGAAATAAAAAATACTAGCAGATATACCCGGCGTCGCCCGGTTTGGAAAGAAACTAAGCTTTTAATATGTTTTTCCACCGTATCTCAAGGACACATAAGAATTGGTTAAATATTTTTGTATTGTTTATCAATGCATTGTGAGAGATTCACAGAAAGATACATGTACATAATTAGGAATGATTAACATTGTTACTGAACACCTCAGTATTCACAATGTTGTGCATCTTTCCAGTATGGGCATAAACAAAATGATTATGTGGATTTGCAACTCTTGAACATCTTACATACAGTTGTCCACGGAAAAAGCAAGACTCATACAAGTAGAAATAAAAAAAAACCTACTGTAATGCACAGTAATGGAGACAGCAGTGGAATCAAATACAAGAAGTCGTACCAGGTTTGTGATTCCCCTCCCCCATTTTTCCCCTCTCCCCTGGCTTTATCGTTGAGCTAGCAGAATGAGTGATCGAGTTGTTTATAACATCTATACCCCACACAGACTGACGAGACCTCTTTCTTTTCTCTTTAAACATCTCTGCGTGCTAACGAAAAAAAAAAAAAAAAAAAAAGAAGTAATTCAATAAACCAACATTGCTGAAAATGCTGAGAAGTTATTTGCTTCTGTAATATAATTACGGTGTTACGCGTTGCTCGTTACCAGCGGTGGCGTTATTTTCATCTAGTTTAACATGCAGGTTCAGCAAGATGCGCGAATATTGCCACTAATTTTGAAGTAAATTGTTTAACGAGTGTTCGCTTTAACAGCAGTGTTATAAAATGTTCACAGCTGCATCTTTGCTACAAAACGTGGAGTGAATTTACCTTCGCGGCTACTGCTGGCTTTAATTGCCGGTTGATTAAAAAACAAAAAAAAAGTGCTAGGAATAAATTGAGTCGCTGCGTGGAAATGTACATATGCGGCGCCAGTTTTTCCATGTGATTTTTCAAAGATGTAATGATAGATTTGATACAGAACGAAAGGACAGAGGTTTAAGTTCATGGCTGAACAAAACAGAAAGAAAAAACACATCGTTGAGGTTAAGAGTATCACCGGAAAAATATCGCAGCATCCAATATTAACTTCCTGAGGGAAAGAATTTGAACAAGTTCATTGCATTCAGTTGTTGTATATCAAATTCCTATAAAGGGACCAGCTACAGTGGAGTCTCATGCTTCTTTGGGAGCGCGAAGGAAATTGATATGATCAGATGGTTGTATAAAAGAGAATACATACCTTTTATAGAGGGATGTTTTTAAAAAAAAGTAGTATTACGATATTTTTAGAATTGGGGTTAATCAGTAAGATTAATAATACGTCGAACTTCCAAGGGGTGTATGTATGAATGAATCACAGGAAAGATTATATTTATGTGTGTATATATATATATATATAGTGTGTGTGTATAATATATAATTTTTTTTTTTTTTGATGGAGGAATGGATAGTATAACTGTGCACAAATATTCAACCATATCATGTAGTTCCGGTGATGGTCTGTTAGAGATAGAAAGACAAGGACAACTGTTATCTGAGGGTGTGTCATAAAACGGAACTAATATGAGGTTGCGTATGAGACTGGCAACCCTATCACAGTACAACAAATTGTTACAGGAACCACAGCAACTGAGGTCATGTGCTTGATACAGGCTTCCTGAAAAAAATTAAAGGGGGGTGGGGGGGGAGGGGGGGGGGGGGGGGGGGGGGGGGGGGGGGGTAAGGGTGGGGGGGGGGGGGGGGGGGGGGGGGGGGGGGGGCGTGAGGGGGGAAAGCAGTTGTAGTGATGCCTGCATGCTTCTTCAGGTGCCAAATATTGGATGTTGATAAAGAAATATTAAATCATTTTTGTAACATGTTTGCGACAAAGAGTTTATGAAAAGGGGTGGTTAGAATGATAGAGAAAGCGTGTGAGAGCCCACACAACGGATATTACGACATTGCTTACTGTGGCAGAACCAAAAACTGGGGGTGAAATACTGTGCTAGCAATTCTCTCTTCCCCCCTTTTTTCTTTTTTTGCTTGTCTAAACCATCACGTGACTGCTTTTTTGCGGAACACGAGATAAGCAGTATCATGTATCAGTCTCCCCCTGACTCCATTCATCATCTCTGGCCACCAATCTCTGGGAATGCTTGGATGTCTGGCTTGTGTATCATTATTTGTTTTGTGTTCTTTTCTTATTTCGGGTGTTGTGTTCACAAGTTGAACTTTTATTCCATTAAAAAATAAAAGATAATGTTCTTTAGAGTAACTATAGTTGTAAAACAAGGCGTCAATTGGACTTTGCATTTCATCTCTATAACAAAAAGGTAGTCTCATAGCAAATACTGACGTAGGGAAGTTATGTGTTTGAGACTTCATCATAATAGGCCCAACTTTTTTTTATAAGGTGGGATGACCAGTTCCTTTCCTCGCTGCCTTTTCCTTCTCAAACTCAAGAACAGGGTCAGGGTATCCATTTACAGTTGGGTGGACTGGATCGTGACGCTACCATGTGTCGATTCCGGAATCCAGTATCTGTGCTGCAAGAGGAAAGATCCAAAACTACTTAACAAATCGAACGCCCCACAGCCTCCATCTTGTGATCCCTCCAAATCCATTGTCTCTTAACCCTTGGCCTTCCCAAAACCACAACGACTGCTTTAAAGAATGATTCAAAACAGCCCGAGAGTAGAAAGAGACTACAAGAAGTGACTTGACACCATGGCAGGATGAGTAGTTAAAGAGCTAAGTGACAAGTAGATTAAGATCTAGGAGGCAGATCTAAAAGTTAAATTAAAAGTGCGGTAGATATGTGACAGGGCTAAATGCTACATGAAAAGTGGATTGAGATCTTCACGACAGAGCTAAAATGTGAAATAGGTAGTGGATTGGGATCTGTGAGGCAGAGCTAAATCGTTAAATGACAAGTGGAGTAAAATAGAGAGCTAAATTGTTAAGGTTTCAGAAACTCAGAATGGGAAAATATTGAGATCTTTAGTACACAACGTTTAGAAAGATGTCCAATAATGAATTGCAATATTTAGCGAAATAATGAGAACAGACTTAACAGAAGGTGGCTTTTATTTGTTAATGGAAGGCGTAGTTTGTTTATAAATAGGGACAAAAAGTCTTGGGCCCATAAGTTTTGGAGTAACTTTTTGTGTTACTGAACAAGAGAACGAAGGAAAGCAATAATGTAACATCCAAGGCCAGCTAATCCATCCTGTCGGAACTTCAAGCCAAAAAGCGAAAGAGAGAAAGTCTTCCAAAACAAATAATTTAGATAATTCATTTGAGTCATCCACGACGGAAGATGGTGCTCGATCAAGATGGATAAACGTCGCGGTCCAGAGAAAGCCGAAAGGGGTTTTGGCTGCAGACTCACATTGTTTCTGATACAAATGACAGGAGTAAAGAAGTCAGTGAAAGAACAAGGGAAGGGGATTAGGCGTGAATTTATTTGACGTTTATGTTTCACGGGGAGATGAACGTAATGCCATAAGCTTCAGAATTAGGACTTACTATTGTTGTTATGATGATTATTCATTTCTTTATTTGTACTGAATTAGAAGTACAGGGTGATTCAAAAGTCTCCATACATAGGGAATAATGTTTCTTTTGGTCGCGTGGTCCTGTGGAGTGGCCACATGATTTTTACTTGAAAGCCATGGTGTACCAGGAAAAGACACGAAACATAAAGTGACAGTTGGTAAAATTAAAAAGTGACCATTTCCCATATGTATGAAGACTTTTTTTTTTTTAATCATCCGGTATGTTGTCGTTGGAGATAATTCCCAGATATCCTGGGATATAAGGAAATAAGAAAACATGCGACGATAGTGTGATAAAAAAGGCAAGGAGAGAACAAAGATAAATGAACACTTTCCTGGCCATAAATACCAAAACAAGACGCAAGTTCTCGACAAGGATAACAAAAATGCGCGTGCTGTAATTAACTGGGCTAGGGTTTAAAAAAAGCTCCCCGGGAAATCCGCAGCCTGAAACTAAAAAAAAAAAAAAAAAATAACGAAGCAACGCAATGAAACGGAATAAACCTCAACACAAAATTAAACTTCGGCTAAACAGTCCTTTACCCGCAGCAGGCATTTCTTTGATTGTACACGTGTGTTTGGGCACAGACTGTGAGGGAATTTTGCGTGTATTTAATGGACTTGTGTGTAGGTACAGCCTATCACTCGTGAGTGTGTATACATAGCGTGTTCCCATCTCGTTACGCGCGCGATGTTCGTAGTGTTTATTCTAACAAGGAAAATTACCGATAACATTCATGATATTTATTCCGATAAAGAAAATACGGATAAAATTCATGATATTTATTCTGATAAAAAAATACTGATAAAATTCATGATACTTATTCTGATGAAGAAAATACAGATACAATTCATGGTATTTATTCTGGGAAAGAAAAATACGGATAATGTTCACGGTATTTATTCTAATAAAGAAAATACGGATACAATTCATGATATTTATTCTGATAAAGAAAATACGGATACAATTCATGGTATTTACTCTGATAAACTTCTATAAACGGGTGCTTGCGTAGAACAGAAGGACTGAAATGGTATGACCAAGTCACGCCATGTGTTTGTTGAAGGCCTTATGCTCCTCGGGGAGCTAAAGGGTATTGATTGATTGATTGACTCTGATATAGACAATACGGAAAAAATCCATGGTATTTATTGTGATAAAGAAAATACGGATAAAATTCATGGTATTTATTCTGGTAAAGAAAAATACGGATAATGTTCACGGTATTTATTCTGATAAAGATAATACGGATACAATTCATGGTATTTATTCTGATACAGAAAATACGGATAAAGTTCATGATATCTATTCCGGATATGGGACAGAAGAGCCAAGTCATCTGCAAAATCCAGATCATCAAGTTGTTTAGTCAGATTCCACTGGATTCCATTTCTGTTGTGTGATGTCGATGTTTTCATAACCCAATATATTGCTAGTAAGAAAAGAAATGGAGACAAGAGGCATCCCTGTCTCACTCCCGTTCTAATCCTAAACGGTTCAGTAAGTTGTCCTTCATGAAGAACTCTGCATGTCATTTCTTCATAGGTCTTCCTTATTAAGTTAATGATCTTCGTGGGAACTCCATAATGCCTCATCAATTTCCAAAGTGATTCTCTGTCTACACTGTCAAATGCCTTTTCATAGTCCACGAATCCGATGTATAGCGGTGAATTCCATTCCAGACTGTGTTCAACTATTATTCTCAATGTGGCTATCTGGTCTGTACAGGATCTGTTTTGTCGAAAACCTGGTTGTTCATCTCTCAGCTGCTTGTCTATGGACTCTTTTAATCTCTCAAGGATGATTCTGTTTAATACTTTTCCTGGCACTGATAGTAACATTATTCCTCTATAATTTGTGCACTCTTGTAAATTACAGAAACATAAACTTGACCTTTGAAATAGGAGTTCGAAATGCTGACATAAATGTGAACCTTATTCTACACTAATTTCTGGAACTTTTGTGATATATTATTTTCTTCTTCTTCCTCGTTCGTCCTGAAAAGGACAGTGGTTGCGTTGTGCCCGTTTACAGCGAAGCTGCGGTATTTGCGCCTTTCGGCCGACACATCTGACTTCCACACGGCATTTTTTGGGACCGGGTTTGCCTTCCCTCTTAGATCCCTACTCCTCAGTCAGACTGCAGTGATGCAGCCTGTTTCCAGGACCACCACGTGGAGGTGGAGTAGGGTCTTGGTCAGCTCTGGTTTGCTGACCCTGACGCAGGCAGTCAGGCTATGGGTCGCTTACTGCATTCCTCACTTTTGATGCGTCTTGGGTCCCTGATATATTATTTGAATTATGTGATGACAGAGCTTTAGATTGGACACATGCTGGGACCCAAAGACGCAGCAATAGAGAATGCAGTCAGCGACCCATAGCTTGACTGCTTGCGTCAGGGTCAGCGAACCTTGGTCAGCTGACCAAGACCCTACTCCACCTCCACGTGGTGGTCCTGGAAACAGGCTGCATCACTGCAGTCTGGCTGAGAGAGTAGGGATCGAAGAGAGAAGGCAAACCCGGTACCAAAAAATGCCGTGCTGAAATCGGATATGCCGGCCGAAAGGCGCAGATATCGCAGCTCCGCTGTAAACAGACACAACGCAACCAACGTCCTTTTCAGGACGAACGGGGAAGAAGAAGAAGGACACATGTTGAGCGTGAAGAAACCTGATAATATCATCACAAGGTAGCCCTTTTTCTGGCATCCCCGTGGTAAGCGAGATAAGAGGAAGGTCGAAGAACCGTTTGAGAAAGGAACTTGTGCCACATGAACGGATTAAAAGAAACACGGAGCTTGAGATGATGGCGAAGGACAAGAGAGCTTAGCATGAGTTTGTTGAAGGCCCATCCTCGTTGGAGAGCTGAAGGGTAACGGAAAAATAAATGCATTTACAGTAACATAAGCAGGACGTGTCGTATTGTATCGTCGGTCATTAAATTCGAGCAGCACAGGTGGCAGTTAATGAATAATATCTGGTGATTACTGTACAGCCAGGACTCTTTCTCTTCTCCCCCCCCCCCCCCCCCCCCCCCCCTTTCCCTACTACAACCCTCACCCACTGCTCGTTAGTGCGAGAATAATAACTAATGGAACATCTACCATACTGTACTCACACTGAACAAAAATATACTCACACACGTCAGGCTAATATTCGTCAGCCAAACATTTATAACTGTGTTCTTTACCTAATACTTAATTAGTGAGACTGGGCGATATATTGATCTGTTGGATCTATAAATATTAAAACACATACTCAATTAGGCGGGAGAGACAACTGTCTGTGTAGGCGGGCGGTAAAAAACCTGCAGGTATTGTTGTGAGACACGTGTGTGTGTGTGTGTAAACTGTAGGGGTTGGTCCACGAGTTCGGTGAAAGGTATACAGCAGACCTCACCGTGCATCCCCGGAGAGTCTTAGATGAGTCAGAAAGAATGCGACTATCAACCCCTCATGCATGTCGTACAAGGCCACTAATATGAGTTTGTGCATGGAACTGGCAACCTTTTCATGTAAAACAAATCGCTACGTGAACCACAGTGAGCCAGCTGAAATACTGGACCCATGCTTCAAAGCGAGTGAAAAGAAAAATCGTCGTTAAGTTCTATTATCATTTGTCTCACTATATCTGTCTTTATCATCACTATTATTACCACCATCGTCGTAATTTTTATTATCATCTTTTGCATCTCAGCCATATCCATCATTTTCAGCAGTATCACCACCCACCTCGTTACTTCTGTTATTCACCCATCTCAGTATAACTATCTTCTTCATTTTCACCATTATTGCTATCATCATCGACTTTACATTTCACAATAGCTGTCTTCATCATTATCGTAATTCTCATCGCCCACACGACCATCGTTACCACCAGTGTCGTAATTCCCTCATTTACCACTTTTGAGTTTGACCGTCTCCTGGCGTCTTACTGTCAGCTTGCACTTCTTCTGTGTGTATCTACTGCCCTGGTCATGCAGGGGTACTCAGTAATGAGAGAGCTGGGACACAAGCCTCAAGAGCACCCATAGTTGGGTGCACTGGATATGGATAATGGAGAGATTCTGAGGACAATTAATGATCGTCTATTAGAGAACAACACTGGAATCGATAAATCAACAAGACCTAAGATTGCTGGAATTTGGCATCAAACATAAGGCTTGCTGGGATGGACTATGAGAGGATGCATCCATCGTGTATACAACCAGCGAGCTTCAGGAACAGTTAGCGTCCATCGTGTATAGAACCAGCGAGCTTCAGGAACAGTTAGCGTCCATCGTGTATACAACCAGCGAGCTTCAGGAACAGTTAGCATTCATCGTGTATACAACCAGCGAGCTTCAGGAACAGTTAGCGTCCATCGTGTATACAACCAGCGAGCTTCAGGAACAGTTAGCGTCCATCGTGTATACAACCAGCGAGCTTCAGGAACAGTTAGCGTCCATCGTGTATACAACCAGCGAGCTTCAGGAACAGTTAGCATTCATCGTGTATACAACCAGCGAGCTTCAGGAACAGTTAGCGTCCATCGTGTATACAACCAGCGAGCTTCAGGAACAGTTAGCATCCATAGCGTCCATCGTTTATACAACCAGCGAGCTTCAGGAACAGTTAGCATTCATCGTGTATACAACCAGCGAGCTTCAGGAACAGTTAGCATTCATCGTGTATACAACCAGCGAGATTCAGGAACAGTTAGCATTCATCGTGTATACAACCAGCGAGCTTCGGGAACAGTTAGCGTCCATCGTGTATACAACCAGCGAGCTTCAGGAACAGTTAGCATTCATCGTGTATACAACCAGCGAGCTTCAGGAACAGTTAGCATTCATAACCTTCAACCTTTGCTGAGGGAGACTGAGCACCTATGCGTTTCCGGTGATGTCGATTCTGTTCAACAATAAAAAGAACTTTCTGTTGCCTCGAATTTACATTCATTCCTCAGTTTGTTATATTCATTCCTCAGTTTGTTACATTCATTCCTCAGTTTGTTACATTCATTCCTCTGTTTGTTACATTCATTCCTCAGTTTGTTACATTCATTACTCTGTTTGTTATATTCATTCCTCAGTTTGTTACATTCATTCCTCAGTTTGGTACATTCATTCCTCAGTTTGTTACATTCATTCCTCAGTTTATTATATTCATTCCTCAGTTCGTTACATTCATTCCTCTGTTACATTCATTCCTCAGTTTGTTATATTAATTCCTCAGTTTGTTACATTCATTCCTCAGTTTGTTACATTCATTCCTCAGTTTGTTACATTCATTCCTCAGTTTGTTACATTCATTCCTTAGTTTGTTATATTCATTCCTCAGTTCGTTACATTCATTCCTCAGTTTGTTACATTCATTCCTCAGTTTGTTACATTCATTCCTTAGTTTGTTACATTCATTCCTCAGTTTGTTACATTCATTCCTCAGTTTGTTATATTCATTCCTCAGTTTGTTACGTTCATTCCTCAGTTTGTTACATTCATTCCTCAGTTTGTTACATTCATTCCTCAGTTTGGTACATTCATTCCTCAGTTTGTTACATTCATTCCTCAGTTTGTTACATTCATTCCTCAGTTCGTTACATTCATTCCTCAGTTTGTTACATTCATTCCTCAGTTTGTTACATTCATTCCTCTGTTACATTCATTCCTCAGTTTGTTACATTCATTCCTCTGTTACATTCATTCCTCAGTTTGTTACATTCATTCCTCAGTGTGTTATATTCATTCCTCATATACTGTACATATATTCTCATTGAGTTTCGATTGGCACTGTGTTAGAGCGCTTGCTTCTAGCTAGAGGCAAAGTTACTGGGTTAGAAACCTGATAGATTCACTCTCCAGTCTACCCAGCTATAAATGGGTACCTGACTATTCCCTTGAGTTAGGGAAGGAAAAAGCAGCGAGGAAAGCAACTGGTCACCATTACCTCTTAAAACTGAGACCTAGTGTAGTGGCGTCTCTAACACTACATTCCTCTACGGCAGTATCTATTATCGCTCTACCGTGCCTGTTATATTCTAGTAGCATTTTCTTCGTCAGATTCTCTCGTCTTTTCCTTTTTCACTTTCTCTCATTACTGTACTCTCTCTCTCTCTCTCTCTCTCTCTCTCTCTCTCTCTCTCTCTCTCTCTCTCTCTCTCTCTCTCTCTCTCTCTCTCTCTCTCTGTATCTGCTGCCCCTGTGTCCCAGTTTATTATTTGTTACCATTTTCCATTTCTTCCTTTATTGTTTTCCGCCAAGTCTTTCTGCCTGCCGTTATAGTCCTTGTTTTCCGCCAAGTCTTTCTGCCTGCCGTTATAGTCCTCCGCGACGTTGTACTTATTTGGACGATGTGATGTTCGACCACCATGTGTGTCCGTAGGATCTCTCTTTCTCTCTCAATATCTCTCTCTCTCAATCTCTGTCTCTCGTGCTCACCAATTCTCACCAGTCAATGCGCAGCCGCCCCCACCTCCCTTATCACATAATTTAACCCTTATCACATAATTTAACCCTTATCACATAATTTAACTAGTGTACCACTATTCAATACTAAGTCAGATTATAATCTATAGTCTATACCAGCCGACAACGTAATTTATTTTCATTAAGTCAGCAATAAATAATCCTAGCTTTGATATACCCGTGTGCGGGTAATTTGTTCCCCGCGACAGTTTCATTTAGTTCATACCATATCAACACCCACCTTCTTCATCAGAGATCTCATTTATTTTGCGTGTTCTTATCTTTTCCTTTTTCTGGACCTGTATCTTTGTAATCACGTGCTTACCGTAGGTATGAAAATCAAGCATAGAAATGAGAAATGATTTTGAGTGGAACTTGGCTAATAATTTCTGCATGCACAGTCAGATTGGACACTGGGCGTTGATGAAGCCACATCCTGGCTCTTTTGTAATCACAAGACTCTATTGTAACGTCATATTCCATTGCAACTTCAAATTCTATTTTAATATAAACTTCCATTTAGGAACAAAATTTCTCCTGTATCCCCATGTTCGCATTATAAGCTTGTTCCCATGTGGCGTCCAATTGCCTTGTGATGTTTCATTGCAACAAGTTTTTTTTTTCTTCCCTTCTCTTAAGTTGATGAACACAACGTAGACAGCCCAGACGGGACTGATAATCTACGGGACCTGGGCAGCAACAACAACTACACAAAGGTCACGACAACGCCGTTACCACCCCCTGCCCATAACATCACTTCAGCTACAACAGCTGCAGCATTTAGCAGTGGTAGCAGCAGCATTACAGCCACGAACTACAGCGTGTTGAGAACAGAGTCGGCTGAGAAACTCCATTCTTTGTGCCAGGAGGGCGATAAAAATGAGAGACGTCCGGAGACTCACAGTAAGTGAATGCATTTGTTGTGGTTATTGTGTGGTGTTTGTAGTCTGAGAGGCGACCAGAAGTAACGGGCTTTTGTACGCGTGTCTGATGTGTGTGAAGAACATTAAAAGGTACGGTAACAAAATCCTCTGAACGTAATAATTTCTTTTCGGTTTTAAATAGATCAGTTACGTTCTTCAGAAGGTGTACATGGTGAGGCCCCAATCTCTTCCAAGGTAGCCAGCCGTTATATTTTCCATACCATTATACACCCCTGTTGAATGCTACACACTTTGTTGTTTCGCTTCATGAGCCGTTAAAAACATTTATTGGTCATATACAAAGACATAACGTCTTTCTGAAAACCATACTGGAAGGCAGAGTTGAAGGCAAACGTCCAAGAGGAAGACAGCGCTATCAGTGGGAAGATAACACCAACAGATGGACGACAGGAAAGAGTTTATCAGAGTGTTCGATCAAGATAAAAGGCAGCAGACGTGGGAGATCCAAAGTAGCTGACCTTTAATGCTGAGATGGCTGCTGTTCTGATCTGAATATTTTTTAAAGCCTATACAATGGGAAATGGACGACCAGAATATTAAATAAGTGTCCAAAGAATCAAGAGAAAGCCGCCAGTTAATCATAACAATAAGACGCCAGTTAATCAAAACAATAAGACGCCAGTTAATCAAAACAATAAGACACCAGTTAATCAAAACAATAAGACGCCAGTGTAATCAAAACAATAAGACTCCAGTGTATTCAACAATAAGACGCAGATTTTCATCGTTCACTGGACACTTCACGAAACAAGAAAACAGGCACAGCATATTATAGACACTAGAGACCGTACGAAATGGAAAGACATGCTCGCCAACGCCCGACTTTTCTGCCCAATGGCTTGGCCAGATGCGGAACACGAATGTGCTTGGTGGGAGGTTGCAGCGGCTGGGTCTGGAGATTCATAGGAAAAGGACAGTGATTGTGCGTATGGATGTCACAGGCTGAGCTGTGGCGGGGTTGCACTTGAGGAGACACCCCTGAAGGATGTGCAGTCAAGTTGAGTTGAATATTTACATTTTACATAATAGGAATTCGGAGAACTTGACAGTCGTTAATGATGGACCTAAGAATGTGGAAGAAAACAAACTTAAGAACTTCACAGACGTAAGGAAGCTCACTAGAGGTGTGGCATGTGTTAGAATACACATTAGAGACTTTGACATTTAAAACAATAACATGCTAAAGAGCTTCACATAATGTTACGTCATTGAATATTACATCTATTTCGCTTTTCATGACATGCGTGGACGGTATACATCTGGTTTTAACCCTCCACCTACGGACCCTCGTGTATATTTGTAAATGGATATGCATTTATGAGTTTGAGCAATTAAAACATAATAGTTTGCACAATACGACGAACCCAATAAGCAAACAATAAGTTTGAAACAGTTTTCAATGGTTAAACATTTGAAGTCCTGAAGGGGCGTGTGTGGAATGTCTAATTCTGGTAGTTTTGATCCACAGAGTAACATTGATTGCGTACCTTAATTCGCATATTACATTTCATCAATATCATCAGGTGCAAGTCGAGAAGTATAGCCGAAAATAGTCACCAACTTTTTTTCATCTGCGCTTAGCTTTTGTATTTTTGTTTTAACCAATCTTTTATGCTATGTGGCTAGACAAGTATCTCAACGGCAGTCCTTTATCTTAAGTTCCATCTGTTGTTTCTGTTGTTGCAGCGTGTTCTCATTTTCCTTCTGTCAGACTATACCTCCAACTTCATAAACGCTAACAACCTCTTTATAACTTTGCGATGGGTTTTCCGACATATCATTTGATAAAGCACTTAAACCAGGAGCCGCGGTAGCATAGTGGTTAGTGCACTGGCTTCCTAGCTCAGTGGTCTATGGTTCGATCCCCAGATGAGGTGGGATTTTTTTAGACCGCAAACGGCTCCTGGGTCGACCCAGCCCCAAATGGGTACTAGAGAAACTCTGGGAAGGTTAAGGCGGCCGGCGTGATGCTGACCACATCACCCCTAGTGTGCCGACGGTCGAGAAAATATGGGCCAACACCATATTCCTAATATGCCTCAATAACGGGATCCTTTACCCCTTTACACCTTACTTAAACATTTTTCAGGTGACACTAGTGACCCACCTTCAGATTTGTCTTTGGTAATAAAGTAGGACATTGAATATGAAGCTGTGGGTAGATGTAATTTAGGGCTAGATTTTTATTTTATTTGTTTTTTCCTTACGTCACGCTGCAGTCTACCCAACTGGGAATGGGTATCTAACTCTACTCTCGAGTTAGGGAAGGTAAGGGGAACCGATTACCCAATCACATAAACCTTAGACCTAGTATGGTGAACTCTCTAGCACTTCACACCTCTGCGGCAGTACCTGACACGGGACTACCTTAACGTTTTATCCACTCATCATTTTTTTTTCCTCACCTCTGTCTTTATGCTTCTTCTTTGGTTCTTGGCCACCGACTGACAAAGCAGTCAGTTACCAGTAAATAAATATTAGACAAACATAAAGGTATGTTTTCAGGCACTCGTAAGAAATAAAGAAGTAGAACACTAGACAACAGAAAAACAACAGACGTGAGTGGCTTACCCAGGACTCGAACCCTGGACCTTCCGTGCGACAACCCCGCCTAGCTATGCAAGCGAACCACAATATCCTCCATGCCATCTAGGCATCACCAAAAAATGATGATTCGATGACGGGTCATTAGTGCGAACCGCAAGACATAACACCGGAAATTTACCATGGGTAATCCAGCCTAATAATGACGCAATCACTTCTGTTGTTCCCCTATCAGTTACCACCACACTTGGTGGCGTCTTGTAGAGCAGCAACAAACTGTATCCACCTTGGTCGGTCGACAGCCATCCTTCTTATGGTTCCACAGCTCTGGTTTGTGCTTTGCATCTCTGCCTCCACATTTCTTTGTCAGGTAGCTTTTGGTCGTGTAATTCCCGAGAGGGGGCGAAGGCGGGTCCTTTGAAGAGACGAAGAAATAATAGGACTACTTTTTATTATTGTCACAGATGAAAATAGTGCAGCAGTAATCATCCACTTTTGCCCCTCCCCATCTAGAGTATACTTTTGCTACATGAACGAAGGATTCACCAGTTTAATTAACGCGGGGGCCATCTGGCAATCAAGCCCTATGTGAAACAGAGAGCGAAGCGCGGAGCATGGCGTAATAGATTCTTTGATCAGGGGAACACACGATATTCAGTGAGACGGACCTTGGATTGTAAAACTTTCTGTTGAAAATTGCGTAGCTGATTTTCGACAAGGCGGAAATGATGAAAGTCAAGAGGTGGTAAAATTACCTTTGATTCAAGAAATCGAACGGCAAATTGGCTCGGGTCTGGCAGTAGGTGTGACTTTCACATTAAAGAACGATAGTACGGAACATATCAATATATACCATGTCTCTCCGATAGCCATGATCAGTTGCCAGAAATCTATCTGAATTCCCTAGCTCGTTATCTTAAGATTTCTCGTACAGAGTGAAAATTATTAGATCTTTCGTGGAGTGTTTTCAGTTTTCTGATTGCGGTAATTTATATACTAGCCTTGAAGTGATTTAGTGTGTTTAAAGTTTTCAATATATATTTCACTGAGATTTTATGCGCTAATTAGACTAGTGTTCATATCACGCGTTAACAGAATGATAGGATAAGCTAGACACGCATGTTTTAAATCTAATTTATAACAGTGGTGAAGAGGTCCTATTTTAACACGTGTTAGATATGATACTGATAATTTGGTTAAATGTTTATATTCTCTTTTATATAGGCTGGTCAAAACCTGAGTACTAGCGGCTTTTCTTATGGCCATATGAACTTATGATCATACGAACTTATAATATTATAAGCATCCAATAATATTTAATATTGATCAGCTTCTTGCTGTGACCTGTGCGGCTCAATTTTCCTCATTTCCTTGAGAGAAACCAGAATAGAACCATTGAATTATAATATTAACTGGGCCAGAACAATTACCAGATATACTTATATATATATATATATATATATATATATATATATATATATATATATATATATATATATATATATATATATATATATATATATATATATATATATATATATATATATATATATATATATATATATATATATATATATATATATATATATATATATATCTCATCAGCCAACTGTGGCAATATATTGTCAGCAACATTTGTGTAACTTAAACCTAGCGTTTCAGCCACCTGAGGCTAAACAACCTAGGAACTGTATATGTTCTATTTATTCTACATCGGCGATCACCACGCATGAACCTTACTCCAACCAACTGAAGGCATAGATAACTTAATGTATCCAGTACAAATTTAACACCGACTCTAGCGACTCCTGTGAAATTTGCAGTCAGCAACTACGGAGAGTCTGTGGCTGGATTTGGCAAACTTAAATTTGACACTAAATATATATTACTTATTAGTGTATTTCCTTGGAATGCCTGCGACAACTACTGGGGTAAGTGTATCTGAAAGTGGCCACTACGTATATGTGAATTGAATGAACAGAGAAAGAAACGTATGTCTTTTGTTAACATCATATACTTATATGGTTTCTTCTTTCTTTTTTTAAATCTCAATAATCTGATTAGTCACGGGATAGTTTACATTAGGAACCTATTCTTTTCCCATACTGACCATTTCATAACTTATTGTTAACCTTTGATCTTTTGGGTTAATTAACCTCTGTTGGGATCGTCCTTTTTTTTCCCCTTTACCAGAGGGGAGAACCTATTTGATTAATTTTCATGTTTTGTCTGTAAACAATGATCTCTTGATGCATATGATTTATGTTGTGATTTTCTATTGATAATAAACTTTATTAAACCTTTAGTTATCGTGTCGGTCAACCCTATTCATTATATGTTATTCATAGTTTGTTTTCACGTTCGTGCGTATTTGTCACAGAATTGTGTGCATGTGAGTGCAGTGTAACTTGTATTTTCGTACAAGGAGAGAAAGTGCGTCTGATTTAAATATCGTCGTCCAGATAGGTTGGATTAGATAAATTATTCTATCCAGAGACTGTCCTTTCTCTTACACGATCACCTCGTGATAAAACTATATCTTACCCCTTACTTTCACATTGTCATCACTATCACCTCTGCTCAGACAAACATCTATTACCTATCTGATAAATCATACACGACAATTATGCTTGTGGTACAACACGACTTATACGAGGTTGTACATGGAACTGGCAGCATCATCATGTTAAGTCAGTTACTACAGTAACCATCACTGCGTGAGAACGTGAATGATGTGTTGTGATCGCCCTATATGAGGACCAGCTGTAGTGGTGGTTCTATAGTGAGAAAAAGAAAGAAAATAATGTGGCGTGGCTAAGAAACTGGGAAAAAAGTACATTGGAAAAATACTTGACAGAAGGAAAAGTTAGAAGTTGTCATTAGAAAACCATCTTACTTCAGACCTATGACAGACCTGACATTCTGGGGTTTTGTTAATCACAGGTAATCGCACAACCCGAATATTGGCGTCGTTACAAACTTATACTGATCGAATTTTCTACCACCAATTCGGTAGTTAGTCTCTCTCATCTGCGCCAGTGGTTGTTCAACAAAGTTAGTCAAATTTATATTTTTGTCTTACATGTAACACTTAGATGTAAGGGACATTGTTCGTTTCTTACAGGTAACATTCAGATGTAGGTGGTATTGTAAGTTCTTACATGTAACATTCAGATGTAGATGGTATTGTTAGTTCTTACATGTAACATTCAGATGTAGGTGGCGTTGTTAGTTCTTACGTGTAACATTCAGATGTAGGTGGCGTTGTTAGTTCTAACATGTAACATTCAGATGTAGGTGGTATTGTTAGTTCTTACTTGTAACATTCAGATGTAAGGGGCATTGTTAGTTCTTATATGTAGCGTTCAGATGAAAGGGGCATTGTTAGTTCTTGCATGTAGCGTTCAGATGTAAGGGGCATTGTAAGTTCTTACATGTAGCGCTCAGATGTAAGGGGCATTCTAGTTCTTACATGTAACATTCAGATGTAAAGGGCATTGTTAGTTCTTACGTGTAACATTCAGATGAAGTGGGCATTGTTAGTTATTACATGTAACATTCAGATTTAGCGGGTATTGTTAGTTCTTACATGTAACATTCAGATGTAGTGGACATTGCTAGTTCTCACATATATCATTTAGATGAAGTTGGCAATGGTTACTTATTACATTTAACATTCAGATGTCGTGGACGCTGCTAGTTATTACATGAAACATTCCGATGTAGTGGTTGTAACTAGTTCTTACATGTAGCGATCTGAAATAATTAGCAGTACAAGTTCTTACATGTAACATTCAGATGAAATCGGCGTTGTTACCAGTATTATTAAGCAGCCTCCTGGCTACCCCCGTGCTCATAATGGATCAACTAACTTACTACTTCATGTAACAAAATACTTGAATGTAACGTTCCGTGTAATGATAGTGTTACGTGCAGTCTTTGATATCTTACAATATTATACATAGGTAATTTTTTAGTGCTTAAGGGAAAGTCATTATTGAGTTACTTCCCTTGAAAGTTGTGTCGGCTCTTTCGATCAAACTCCGCGGATAAATCCATTTTACTGCGATTTATTCGTTGTTTGGGTAATAATAGATTGTTCTTGCTTCAGAATATCTATGGCCTAAATTTATGTGTATTGTTTGTCTGAGTAGGACGAGTCTGTCTTATATCTGTATATCTTTACATATCTAAGTCGAACTATATGTTCTGTTGTCTCTAGAGAGGTCGAAGGCTATTCGGCGGATGTGTCGCTAGAGTGTGGTGTGATTTGGCTTCGTCCTGATAGGGACTGTGTTTCCTATGTCGGCCTGTCGCCGGGGAAAAAGTGATCTCAGTATTTGTGGGGAAAGTGATAGTCGTCTAGACCTATCGTGTATGCTTTACCCCAGTGTTTATGCGTATTGCCAAGGAATGGCAGTTTCATATTTCTTATACCAAGGTAATCCAAGATACTTTTATGAACTCTCGTACGAAGCCACCATTTTCGATAAGAGAATATATTTGACTCGATGAAAACGACTTCGATTCCTAGCAGCACTATATCCTGTAGATTGCAGTCAATTGTTCATGATCAAATCTACAGAGCAATGAAATGTTTTATGAATGACTAACTTTAGGACAGATTCATTATCTGTATCCAAACGTGAGTGACAGCTCACGAGTGAAGCCATCTTGGATCCAAACATGTGGTGACTTTCAAGAAGAGAAAAGGGGATGCCCGTATTATCGCTTGTTTAGTCCAGAGATCACTGCTACACATGAGAACCCTTTATCAGCGGTTCAATATTATTATATGAAAAAAATATGTGCTGAACATTAAGTTGGAGAATCGTCGCTAAACGAGATTAGGTTTAGAAGCCATCTGAAATATTGTTTATAAGCTGACGTGCTCAGTCAGTGAAGTCAGATGATTTATATGTATGGGCGATGCTGAGGGCTTGGCTACATTATAATATTAATCTACATGAGTGCCCATGTAACATAACATTGCAAGACCAGTTATCCACTGTACTATGATGTATTATGCCAACCTGTGATTTGTCACTATCTGTGCTGTCGAGTGTGTACGTCCAATTAAACTTTAGAAAAGGTACACAGTCGTTGGTGTCGATGACTTCCAGTCATACATGAGTGTGAGAAAAGAACATTTGTCAACAACACGAACCCTTATCATCATTCGCACATTGTACACTCAATCCATGTCTACACACCACTGCGTAGGTCAAGTTGACATTCCATACACTACAGTGGAGCAAACAACACCATAGAGACATTATCAACTGGTGGACCAGCTTTCTGGGTTTGACCTCGCAGAAGTTCAGAAGTCAACTGATTACCGATACCAGACCGTTTCCTGTGGCTGATACGACACACTTGCAGTATTGGTTTGCTCTTTGTCAACACTTCGTCACGTGACCTGTCAGGTGAATGCAGTATGTAGGTCAGCGTTGTTGACATTTTTTACATTAGACATTATAGAGTTTCACAGAACAGTTGGATCAATTCTTCTCAATATTAACAGGAAGACAGTATTTGTGAACTAAGAAGTCCTATTTTCATCGATGGATCTTCTTGTTTTCCATATATGAACTTTAATATTTAAGGCCAGAATGTTTAATTGAATAAAGTGGCAGTTTGTTTATTTTCATAAAAATAACTTTGCCATTACTGTAAAACTGAGCCTATTTTGCAACACATACTATCATACACATAATTTATATATATTTATGTTTACATGTTATTTATTTGTATAGTATGTTAGTTTCTATGTCAGCGGGTTGTGTTTAAGGTTGGGCGGCGTCCTCACAACAGAATATCCCACGTCATAGAGGGTCCGTTGTGGGCGTTTTCTATAGGTGCAATTTTCTTGATTGAAAATTTGCTGCGACAACTGTTGCTTTTGTGTTAGCTGTGGAGACTGTAATTATTGTTATTTTTGTAATATTTCTTTGTTCTTTAGTTTTGTTTTGATTTGTTTGTAATTTGTTGGTCTAACCTTTTCTATCTTTCAGTTCTATTCACAATTTATATTCATATATTGTGACGTCATTTGTGTTGTTATTCTTTGCAGATTCAGTGATTATTTTCATTGATTTCCCTATTTAATTTATTTTGATTTCTGCAAACGTTCTTGTATTGTCAGTCCTATTTGTACTTTATGTATTCTGTTGGTTGACATATGTTTTATATAGGTATATTTCATAAGACACAATTGCCTGTGCACTGCACTTGGATTATGGTATAAACCAGTACCTGATTATTATTACTATTATACAAGACCTTATTAAAGGCTTGTGACCCACAGATATTGGGATAGTATACTGATTAATCAAGTCATTGAGAACTTGTGGTATTATTATTGATTCAGGTGATTAGTATTATTGTTAGACATCATGTCTACTTTAGAATACTTCATTACACAAGGGAAAGCCCTTGATAAGACTGGTCAACAATTAGAACAATGGGCAGTTGCTCAATATGACAAAGCATTAGCTGCAGAAGAGAGAAGAGCTATGGCAGAAGAGAAAAGATTAGCTGCAGAAGAAAGAAAAGCTATGGCGGAAGAGAAAAGATTAGAAAGAGAAGCTGAGGCTGCTGCTGAACAAAAGAAATTGCAGATGCAGGTGGAGGAAAGGAGATTTGAAGCTGAACAAAAAAAATTAGAAAGAGAAGCTGCGGCTGAACAAAAAAGATTAGACAGTGAAGCTGAACAAAAAAGATTAGACAGGGAAGCTGAACAAAAAAGATTAGACAGGGAAGCTGAACAAAAAAGATTAGACAGGGAGGCTGAACAAAAAGATTAGATGCTGAAGAGAAAAAAGCAATAAGAGAACATGAATTTGAGTTGGAGAAATTGAGATTGACAAGTATGAGTAATGTTAATCAGGCATCTAGTGGTAATGGTAAACCTTCTACTTACAAGGTTAAGGTTCCACCGTTCAATCAGTCCAGTGACGATATTACATTCTGGCTGGATAGATTTGAATGTTCTTGTCGTACACATAATGTGGATAAATCACAATACGCTAATCAATTATCAGAAAACTTGAAAGGTGAATCTTTGACTAGATTATGCCTTGTAGGAGAAGCAGATAAGGATAATTATGATGTCATTAGGGCGGCTTTGATAAAAAAATATCAGCTAAGTGAGGAAGGCTATCGCCTTGTATTTAAGACGATGGTACCTGAGACGGGTGTAGAATTCTCAGAATTCACTGCAAAGGCACGTCTCACAGTTGATCGTTGGATTGAGCTTTCCAAAACAGAAAAAACGTATGAAGGACTTATGGATTTGTTGCTCAGAGATAAGATTATGTCATGTGTGAACAAACCTTTCCTTGAATTTATACATGAGCGTAAACCCAAATCTCTAAAAGAAATGGAAGAATATTGTTCCCAATATGTCACTGCACACCCCGACGTGACTTTTGGCAACACTAAGATTAAGGAGAGTATGCCAGTTGCTTCAGCAACACCATACAATCCCAATTATTCACACAGATTTCAGGGACCTCAAAACAGATTTGATAAAAAAGGTAACCATAATAGTTATCAAAACCAAGGTAACCAATCATTTCAGGGTTCTTCTTCAAAGAACTGGAGACGACCTGATAGCTCTCGACACAGGGGTGGTCATAATTATAGGAATTTCCGTAGAGGAAGTAATTATAGAAACTATCAGGGTTATCCGTCTTGGAGTCAACAAGATCATAATTACAGAGATACTCATTATAATGAATATGATAATGGTAACCAAGGGAACTATGACTCAAACCCAAATAGGGGTTACAATAGAGGTAACAATAACTACAGAGGTGATAATAACCGAGGTAGATCTCAATACAAAAGACATAAACCACATTTTCAGGCAAACTCTGCACAACAAGAGTCCAATGAAGCCTATAAACAGAGTAAAAATAATAATGATGCTAGTAATATGGCATGTGCCGCTTTTGATTTTGGGAGAGCATCTCAGTGCCCCAATGCAAAACGTTATTTGAGCCAACCACAGTGTCTACTTTAAGCTGTGGCCATCCTCTTCCTGCTCTTCCAGCATCAGTCGCGCATGATGGAAGAGGTTCTCTTGTCTTACATAAGGGTTTAGTGAATAACAATCCAGTCTCTGTGCTATTTGATTCTGGATGCACCACAATTGGTGTTAGGCAGTCACTCGTAGATCCTTCCCGTGCCACTGGACAAGTAGTCAAATGTGTAACATTTGGCGGCACATTAGAGAAATACTCTACTGCTATCATTAGGATTGCTACTCCTTTCTTTACAGGAGATGTACACGCATGTCTTCTTCCGAATCCGATCGCTGACCTCATCATCGGTCGCATTCATGGAGTCAAGGAATGCACTCCGCAACAAATTTCCACGTGGGAAAGGCAAAACATGCAAATTGCTAACGCTGTAGTCACTAGAGCTCAGGCTCTTAATGTGCCTCAAACTTCATCTATTGAAGATAATGAAGTGCATAACCAAGATAATCCCTTGGTAATTTCTCGTGACTCGTTTATAAAACAGCAAGAAGATGATCCCACTCTGAAGAAATTCTTCCTTCTTGCAACTAAAGGTGATCCGAATAAAGACACAAGTCGTAAATCGTGGATTACAAAGAAGAATGGCGTACTTGTACGTATGGTTCAAGACTCCATTACGTCAAGTCATTCTCAAATCCTGGTTCCCAAGAATTTGAGAGTTAAAATTTTGCAGCACGCTCACGACTCTCAGTGTGCTGGACACATGGGTTTTTCCCGTACTAAGTCAAGAGTCCTTGCGGCTTTCTTTTGGCCATTGGTAAACAAGGACATACGTATTTATTGTCGATCTTGTAAAGTATGTCAGGAAGTTAAGTCCAAAGGTCCACGGCATGCTGCACCCATTCAGGCGGCGGACATTCCTATTCGGCCGTTTCAAAAAATGGCCATAGACATAATTGGTCCATTTAAGATCAAGTCTGCCAGAGGACATCAGTTTATCTTGACGTGTGTTGATATGTGCACACGTTGGCCAGAGGCTATTCCTCTGAAGAGCATTACTACTGCTGATATTGCAGATGCTCTTTGGCTTATATTTTCTCGTCTGGGGTTCCCCGGAGAGATATTGTCAGACCATGGCACCCAACTAATATCAGATACCATGTCTCAAGTAATGTCTACCCTGCAGATAGATAGATCTTTAAGTAGTATCTACCATCCAATGTCTTATGGTATGGTCGAACGCCTTAATAGAACACTTAAAAACTTACTGGGGAAGATAACTGAGGATCATCCTCAAGACTGGGACAGAGTTTTACCTGCGGCCCTCTTCGCTTACAGAGAGGTACCCAATGAACATACGGGATTTTCTCCCTTTGAACTCGTCTTTGGCGCGCGTCCGCGTGGCCCTATGTCGTTGCTTCACGATCTCATAACATCTGACAATATTGACGATGACACAAAGTCATCCTACGAATATGTCATCGCGTTGAGACAAAAAATTATCGAAGCATGCAAATTAGCAACTTCTTCTTCTGAATTTGCGAAACAGAAGGCAAGGCAATTTGCCAATAAGAAGAGATGCTTACGACAACTTTGTCCTGGTGACAAAGCATTTGTATTACTACCTTGTAGGGAAAACAGATTACTTATTTCTTGGAAAGGTCCGTACGATATAATATCGAAAATTTCCGATGTCGACTATATTGTCGATATTGATGGGAAGCATAAAACCTTCCACATCAATATGCTTACTGAATTCCATGAACGTCCGGATTATTTGCAACCCATTTTCCAAGCAACGGACAATTCTCCAGTACAACATGGTCATTACTCATCACTGTCCGTGATACAGGATGAGGAAACAAGTTTTTCAGATGTAAATCTTCCTCTTCCAATGATCCCACTTCATTCCAGTGAATCATGGAAGAACGTTACTGTCTCTCCTGATTTGTCTCTAGGAGAACAGCGACAAGTTTCAACTATGTTGCAAACATTTCAGGATGTACTCACTGACATCCCTGGACAAACGAATGTCATTCAACATGACATTGTTCTAACTGACCATACTCCTATTAGGGTTAGACCTTATCCTATACCTATACATTTTCAAGCACAGGTCGAGAAAGAGTTGGATGAGATGATAGATTTGAAAATAATCGAACCATCCACCTCTGCATATTCTTCGCCGATGGTTATTGTGCGTAAAAAAGACAATAACATACGTCTTTGCGTTGACTATCGAAAATTGAATCAAGTAACGAAGTTCGATGCCGAACCTATGCCTTTACTGGAAGAGCTACTTACTCGACTCTCCAAATCTCATTTTTTCACTAAACTTGATTTGTCTAAAGGATATTGGCAAGTTCCTTTATCTGAACGCGCCAAACCTCTCACGGCTTTTTCAACACCTAGAGGTTTGTTCCAATGGAATTTTATGCCTTTCGGTCTTATGAACGCACCAGCTACGTTCGTACGCATGATGCGCCGAATCCTATCTTATCGGTCAGATGTCATTGCATATCTAGACGACATCTGTCTTTTCAGCGATACTTGGGAAGATCACTATTCAGGGTTAGATGAATTGCTGTCTACTTTGCGTGAGCACAACCTGACAGCGAAACCCTCTAAAGCCTATATTGATTTTAGCGAAATTTCTTTCCTAGGCCACCGAGTTGGTCATGGTTTCCTAAAGACAGAGGACCATAATACTAGTAAGATACTTAACATCTCAATCCCTAAGACTAAAAAAACAGGTGAGAAGTCTGTTAGGTCTTATTCAATTTTATGGCAGATTCATTCAGAATCTATCCTCTATCATGGCACCTCTCTCAACACTTCTAAAGAAAGGTTCGCCTAATGTGGTCCACTGGTCTCAGGAATGCCAATGCTCTCTGGATAAAATTAAAACACTGTTTTCAACACCACCTATTTTAGTGCTACCCACTAAAGATAAGACATTCGTTCTTCGTAGTGACGCTTCATCCACTGGGATTGGAGCGGCACTAATGCAAGAGTACTCTGGAACTCTGCATCCTGTAATGTATATTTCCAGAAAACTTAATGCGGCAGAAAGGAATTATTCGGTTTTAGACCGTGAGCTATTAGCTATGGTTTGGTCGATCCTCAAACTACAGAGATTCCTTCTAGGCGCACATTTCATAGTAGAAACCGACCAAAAAGCTCTTACTGCTATACAGAGTAAGAATTTGAAGAGCTCGAGGTCTACTCGATATGCAATTGCTCTTCAACCTTTTCATTTCTCTGTGCGAGCTATTCGTGGATCAGATAATGTGATGGCAGACATTCTGTCAAGATGCCCACATGATTCCACATAACTATTAGGGCTTAGACTTCTTGATATGTCTAGTTCTATAGTAGTTCCTTTTCTATATCATGATAGATACACATTTGTAATTTAATAATATAATGATTGTATCACTACATAGCGGTTCATGGATGTTTATTCACCGCTGTGCTTTGATGATTTTTTCTTCATAAATCATAAATTTAAGATATCTAATACGAAATGATGATGTGAATTTTTTAGGCATTGTGTAATTGCCAGAATTGTATTATACTTTGATGACACCTTCCTGGAAAAATATACTTGTAGAGAAATAATTTCTCTCAGTTTATGAGACACATTCTCACCAGTCGCTCGATAAGTCGACTTAGCCTCATATTAGGCGTTATAGGTATTCCTGATATTTTCATCTGCGCATTATTCATGCGTTGTGAGCCTATTGTACGTTGCTCCTAGATGTATTTCAAAAAAAAAAAATGTTCCATTTTTTTTTTTTCCCGGGAGGTGTGGTAAGACTGTTACGTGCAGTCTTTGATATCTTACAATATTATACATAGGTAATTTTTTAGTGCTTAAGGGAAAGTCATTATTGAGTTACTTCCCTTGAAAGTTGTGTCGGCTCTTTCGATCAAACTCCGCGGATAAATCCATTTTACTGCGATTTATTCGTTGTTTGGGTAATAATAGATTGTTCTTGCTTCAGAATATCTATGGCCTGAATTTATGTGTATTGTTTGTCTGAGTAGGACGAGTCTGTCTTATATCTGTATATCTTTACATATCTAAGTCGAACTATATGTTCTGTTGTCTCTAGAGAGGTCGAAGGCTATTCGGCGGATGTGTCGCTAGAGTGTGGTGTGATTTGGCTTCGTCCTGATAGGGACTGTGTTTCCTATGTCGGCCTGTCGCCGGGGAAAAAGTGATCTCAGTATTTGTGGGGAAAGTGATAGTCGTCTAGACCTATCGTGTATGCTTTACCCCAGTGTTTATGCGTATTGCCAAGGAATGGCAGTTTCATATTTCTTATACCAAGGTAATCCAAGATACTTTTATGAACTCTCGTACGAAGCCACCATTTTCGATAAGAGAATATATTTGACTCGATGAAAACGACTTCGATTCCTAGCAGCACTATATCCTGTAGATTGCAGTCAATTGTTCATGATCAAATCTACAGAGCAATGAAATGTTTTATGAATGACTAACTTTAGGACAGATTCATTATCTGTATCCAAACGTGAGTGACAGCTCACGAGTGAAGCCATCTTGGATCCAAACATGTAGTGACTTTCAAGAAGAGAAAAGGGGATGCCCGTATTATCGCTTGTTTAGTCCAGAGATCACTGCGACACATGAGAACCCTTTATCAGCGGTTCAATATTATTATATGAAAAAATATGTGCTGAACATTAAGTTGGAGAATCGTCGCTAAACGAGATTAGGTTTAGAGGCCATCTGAAATATTGTTTATAAGCTGACGTGCTCAGTCAGTGAAGTCAGATGATTTATATGTATGGGCGATGCTGAGGGCTTGGCTACTGACAGTCCATTATAATATTAATCTACATGAGTGCCCATGTAACATAACATTGCAAGACCAGTTATCCACTGTACTATGATGTATTATGCCAACCTGTGATTTGTCACTATCTGTGCTGTCGAGTGTGTACGTCCAATTAAACTTTAGAAAAGGTACACAGTCGTTGGTGTCGATGACTTCCAGTCATACATGAGTGTGATAAAAGAACATTTGTCAACAACACGAACCCTTATCATCATTCGCACATTGTACACTCAATCCATGTCTACACACCACTGCGTAGGTCAAGTTGACATTCCATACACTACAGTGGAGCAAACAACACCATAGAGACATTATCAGATAGTAGTAAACTTTGTGAATGAAAATTACAGAGCAATATGATGATCACTAGAAGTCACGTGTGTAAACATTGGATCAACAGTAATATACGAGTAAGTATAATATATCATCAATTTTTTTTCATTTACACTCCTTATGAGGCATGAGGCCACCACCTTAGCTTGTCCCTTTACAGAAAGCCAGCACCGAATATTCACATGTTCTTACAGCTATGGTCTCTGCCAGTCCCCCATGAAAAACGTAATATTGCCCGCCACATTTAGAGCTAGAGTACCTAACAGTATTTCTAATGTAGAAGATAGTCTAACATTGCATACATAATGTACGAACGAGCGTGCGCGCGCGTACACACACTGACACATTCAGTGAACGAAAATAGTCTAAATAAATCCGCGCCACTCTTGTGTTTCTAAATTGGTCAGCATTAAACATGTGACAACACTTTTTTGTTTTGGTAAGGTCTGGCGCTTTAGTTAATATTTGCTAATTTGCATAATTGTTAAAACAAAATTACCTGGAAGAGAGAAGAAAGGTTTTATGTCGAAGAAATTGAGAGTACGGAATCAAGCGTTTGTCTGTGAAGAATATACAGTATATGGAAGGTAAGATGGATTTAACTTGACGATCTGGGTTTTATCGACGATCTGGCTCTTTTGTCCCACAAACGTAACCAGATGCAAGACAATATAAAAATACTAGGTGAAAGGCACAGCAAGTGGGTCTGAACATACAGGCAGAAGACGGATATTATGAGAATAAAAGCAAGAAACGGTACCAGAGCTGCACTTGAAGCTACACCCCTACACGATGTAGAGTGATATCTGTAATGGCAAGGGCCAGTGGAACAAGAGATCTACATCTTCCTCGTTCGTCCTAAAAAGGACGGTTGCGTTGTGTCCGTTTACAGCGAAGCTGCGATATTTGCACCTTTCGGCCGACACATCCGACCTCCGCACAGCATTTTTTGGAATTAGGTTTGCCTTCCATCTTCGATCCCTACTCCGTCAGCCAGACTGCAGTGATGCAGCCTGTTTCCAGGACCACCACTTGGAGGTGGAGTAGGGTCTTAGTCAGCTCTGGTTCGCTGACCCTGACGCAATCAGTCAAGCTATGAGTCGCTGACTGCATTCATCTCTCTTGATGCGTCTTCGGTCCCGAACAAGAGATGAGAAGATGATGCTGGCGATGGATATGACACACATTGAGGAATCCTGTTAACAGCATTACAGTCCTTGTTCTGGAATCCCCAGGGTAAGGGGTAAGAGGTAAAAAAAAATTGAAAAATGGAAATGGAGACAGAAATGAAAGGATGCGGAAGACATACTTTGGGCTGATGGCACGGGACAGGACGACTTGGCATCAGTTTGTCGAAGGTTAGGTATGTGTTCCTTGGCGAACTGAAAGGTGATGATGATGATGCTGATAGAGATGGATTTGAAAGAGCTCATCATCGTGTGTCTGGTGTAGAGACGCGGACAGGTTTTGGACCTACTTGTTCTCATCATCGTGTGTCTGGTGTAGAGACGCGGACAGGTTTTGGACCTACTTGTTCTCATCATCGTGTGTCTGGTGTAGAGACGCGGACAGGTTTTGGACCTACTTGTTCTCATCATCGTGTGTCTGGTGTAGAGACGCGGACAGGTTTCGGATCTACTTGTCCTCATCAGTTCTTGTTGTGTACGTTCAGACCGTTTTGTTCAGCTGGCCATTATTTTCTTTCTCATGTCTTTCTCTTCTTGTCTTTCCCTGAATTAGTTTCGTGTTGACGATGTTTTTGACATCTCATGTCCAGTCAAGATCGTCTATCTTGTCCAGAACAGTCAGTGTCTTTTTTTTTTCCAAAGGACTGAACAGTCTTGTGCGGTTTTCCCATTGAAACGTAAAGTCTGTCTGACCTTGTCTTCCTATTTTTATATACCCGTCATTTTTATTCACATTTCCTGTTCTTAATTTTTCTGTGTAGTTCTCATTATTATTTGCATTTCTTTTACTTTCTTTTCTTATGTACTGTTTATCTTACTTTTCATCTGTACTTCTGTTTATCATACTTTTTTTTACGTATATATGTTTATCTAACTTTTCTAATGTACTTCTGTTTATCTTGCTTTTATTATATACATTCTTTAATATTTACATTTCCTTTTCTTACTTTTCGAATGTACTTTTCTGTATTATCTGCATATCGCTTTCTCCTTCTTTATGTGTGTCTGCCAATAACGTCAGTAAGGTTCATCCACTCATGTTCCCTGTTTATATGAATTTATAAATACGATATCACTTTATACATCAGACAAATAGTTCTCTTTCAACATTCTCCCTCCTCCCTGAGCAGTAACCAGCCGTCCAGTGCTTACACTTTCTTTCTTGCTCACTCACACTTCTTTTAGCTCACTCACTCATCATCCTTTCTGCTTGATCACAGTCTACGCAGCTCACTCACTCATCATCCTTTCTGCTTGATCACAGTCTACGCAGCTCACTCACTCATCATCCTTTCTGCTTGATCACAGTCTACGCAGCTCACTCACTCATCATCCTTTCTTGCTCACTCACACTTCTTTCAGCTCACTCACTCATCATCCTTTCTGCTTGATCACAGTTTACGCAGCTCACTCACTCATCATCCTTTCTGCTTGATCACAGTCTACGCAGCTCACTCACTCATCATCCTTTCTGCTTGATCACAGTCTACGCAGCTCACTCACTCATCATCCTTTCTGCTTGATCACAGTCTACGCAGCGCACTCACTCATCATCCTTTCTGCTCGATCACAGTCTACGCAGCTCACTCACTCATCATCCTTTCTGCTTGATCACAGTCTGCGCAGCTCACTCACTCACTCATCCTTTCTGCTTGATCACGGTCTACGCAGCTCACTCACTCACTCATCCTTTCTGCTTGATCACAGTCTACGCAGCTCACTCACCGTCGTCCTTGCTTACCTGCATCCTTCCTGCTCTCTGCTTACTGACACCCTTCCTACTCATTCACCCTCCTCCCCAATTACTCATGTCCTGTCATGTTCACTGATGGTCCTGCATGATCGATCGCTGTCCTCTGTGCACACTCACAAGGTTACTGCTCACTCAAAGTCCTCACTGCTCACTCATCGTCGCCCTTGTTTACTCACCCTCCTTGCTCACTCACAGTCCTCCCAGCTGACTTACTGTCCTTCCTGCTTGCTCACCTTCCCTGCTCACTCGTCGCCATCCTTGCTTACCATCCCTGCTCACTCATCGCCCGTCTTGCTTACCCTCCCTGCTCACCCACAGTCCTCCCAGCTGACTGACCGTCTTCCCTGCTCACGCACCCTCCCTGCTTACTCACTGTCCTCCCTATTCACTCACCATCCTCCCTGTTCACTGACCTTCCACCATGCTCACTCACCATTCTCTCAGCTCACTCAACTTCCATCCTGCTCATTCACCCTCCTCCCTGCTCACTCACCTTCCACCCTGCTCACTCACCTTCTACCCTGCTCACTCACCATTCACCCATCTCACTCACCTTCCATCCTGTTCACTCACCCTCCTCCCTGCTCACTCACCTTCCTCCCAGATCACTCCCCACCTCCTACCACTTACCATATTACCTACACTCTCACCCAACTCCCAGCTTACCCAGAGAAAAAAAAAACCCACGCTCACTCACAGCCATCCCGTGTCACTCACCGCTCACTATTACCTTTAATAAATCTACCTTGTCACGGTCCGTGTAATCACCCACCGCAGCCATAGACACCAATTATACCCACCGGCTGAGCCTGCATAAAGCCATCACCATGCTTTTCATCCGCCAGTGTCTCAGTATAAACTTTTTTTTTCAAACAATCAATCAGCAAAGTCTCGCAGCATGTCGTTTAGTGTAATATATTTGTCTACTCACCTTACTGCGAGTGAGTGAGAGGTTCTTCTCACCGCTACTACATTGTCATTCTTTTTTTTCCCTGCCGTAACCGTTTCGCTTTCAATGTGTCTGATATCACCAAGGCTGTAAATTGTCGGACGGATTTTAAATATGATCGCAGTAGAATGGCGTACGGTATGTTCGTGTGTTTTTGACAATTTATTAACTCTTACAAGACTTGGCAGTGTTTCAATGTTGGATGCAAGGATTTTTTAATGTCGCCTGAGTTTTTCAGATAGTGTAAAAGTTTAAGGGTCGTTTCTTTCCAAGTTTGCTATAAGTATGGTAATGTTATATATAGTTGGGCAACAATGTGAATAAGGATTAATAAAATATGAAATGTAAACAACACGAATCAAACTTAGTTCAAATACTATAACCTTGAAAACTGGTTTTCTGTCAGAAGCGCCTCGGATAATCAGTCCCAAATACTGACCTCTCGTCCTATAAGAGTTAATGCACTGTTCTTCTGTTTAATTCCAGGTTTTAGTTTTGTGCGATACCGACTGCTACCGTATACACGCAGTCTTTAAATATTTATCGTCAAGTGTTTTTTTCTTCTCTTTCTTTTGTTTCCCCTTAATTGTCTACGGACCCACGCGCGCGCTTTCACTAAGCTAACGCTACGATGCAATCAGCTCACATATTGTTTTTTGTCTGTAGTTATGATTAATTTAGTTTGTAACTTTTTATGTTTCATTGGTTGTTGAAAATGTCACAGTCGTGATGGAGTTTAACGTTTCTTTATTTTTTCAAGCCTTGATTGCCTTGTTTGAATCACGTGGCATGATAACTAAATTGTGAGCCCAGATACATATTTAATTATTATTTTGTATCGATGTGTTCTCACTTCGGTTTTTACGTATTTATTTTCAAATGTTTCATTCTGAAATATGTTCTGATTAAGGAAACGGTGCTTCTTTGATGTGCGTGATTTCAGTGTGTAGCTACAAATTTTGTTATTTATTTTTAATGTTTCCAAATATTGCTTTTGTCATTAACTCTTAGAGGACGCAGGGGTTTTGCCATGTTCGAAACAAGTAGTTTTCTGTTGTCTTAAGTTTTCAGATAGTGTTAAAGTTTAAGGTTCAGTTCTGTCCAAGTGTTTTAAAAGTAGGCTAATCTTATACATTGTAAAGGAAATTGCATGAGGATTAATAAAATATAAAATTGGGAAGTAAAACAGTATTAAGTAGCCCTTTCAGTCATAACTGATTATGGGAATGCGCCCTCGAGGTTATAGCCCTCAGCTGCTTTTTTCCAGATGTTCCTTTTGACGTGTTCTTTTCTCTTCTGCTTGTTGTGAGAGCTTCTGTTCTCTTCTGCTTGTTGTGAGAGCTTCTGTTCTCTTCTGCTTGTTGTGAGAGCTTCTTTTCTCTTCTGCTTGTTGTGAGAGCTTCTGTTCTCTTCTGCTTGTTGTGAGAGCTTCTTTTCGCCCAATCTAAGGTAGCGCCATTTGGAGCATTGCCAGTTTGTGCAATCGGCAGCGTAATCCTCCCAAGTTGGGAAAAAGCAAAACAAAAACTTAATTGAGATATAACGGCCCCGAAAACTGACCACCCACCACGATAGCCTGGGATAATCGGCACGTTATTCTGACCTTGTTCATGTAAGAGTTAAAAACATTTTTTTTTTCAAGGCTTGTCCTTTTTGATGAAATAAGATTAATTACGTAATTGTTAAGTCGTGTTTCTTGTAGCTCTTAACTATTTTTAAACCATTCTGTTATTCCCCGAAAACGTTCTCTTCAGCTGTCGCCGTCGTAGATTTAATCAGATGATACAAATCTGTTGTTGCGTCTGTCTGCGGTGTGCCCCGATAACCGAAACGTGTCATTCAAGTGTTTGTGAGTATTCGGCGGGGTGAAAAAGAAATATAAGGGAAATATGACTTACCGGGACAAAAAAGGTAGTCCCATAACAGATAGGAGCCGCGGCAGCGCAGTGGGTAGTGCACTGGCTTCCTAGTTCGATGGTTCATGGTTCGGTTCCCAGTTGAGGTGGGATTTTTTAGACCGCAAACGGCTCCGGGGTCGACCCAGTCTCATGAATTGGGTACCAGAGCAACTCTGGGAAGGTTAAGGCGGCCGGTGTGATGCTGACCACATCACCCCTGGTGTGCCGTATGGGCCTAACACCACATTCCCATTATGCCTCGATGGGCGTGTAACGGGATCCTTTACCCTTTTTACCATAGCAGATAGTGCCGTAGGGGAGTGAAGTGTTAGAGACTACATGTTCCATCAAAGGGTGGAATGACCAGTTCCCTTCCTCGCTGCCTTTTGCTTCCTATACTCCAAGAGCTAAGTCAGGTACCCCTTTACTACTGGATAGACTGAAGCGTATCGTTACCGTGAATCAAACCCGACGCCTTTGCCTCGAGAGACAAGCGCTCTAACCACTCTGCCAATCGGGAAGCTCACAGGACAAAGGACATAGAAAATTGCATTCATTACTATGATTATTCTATAGATTGCTTGAGCGTCGAGTGGTGGAGTGGTTAGAGCGCTTGCATCACGAGGCAAAATTACCGGGTTCGGATCCAGGTAGCGTCTCGCTCCAGCCTGCCTAGTTGTAAAGGGGAGTACCTGACGGATCTTGAGTTAGGGGAAGCAAAGGCGGCGATGAAGGGAACAAGTCACTCCATCTCATAAAGCTGAGCCCTAGTATCGTGGTCTCTTTGCATTTAACTTCTCTACGGCAGTATCTACTATGGGACTGCATTTACCTTTTTTAGATTGCTTACTTTCAGTAGTTACCTGTTTCACCTCATTCTCGTTCCGGTCACCTGGTCATGTTTGTAAAACACACAACAAAATACTTTATATAAAAGACGCCGTAATATGTATTACTGCGTTTATAACACTGAGAAGTCAGGCATTAGAAAGAAAATGTGTGAATGCTCCTAGATTGTTTTTTTTTAAACTTGTTTTTACCACACACACAAAAAAACAACATAAATTTGATGCGAAGTATTTGAATGCAGTCTTTTTAAGAAGTGCATGTTGCAGTTACTTACAGCTGGAGCGTTACTGAATATTCTGCATCAGTATAAAAAAAACTAGGTCATCTAATTAAGATTAATATAAAGATAAATTGTCACTGTATTAACGCTTTTATTTAGATTCTAACATTCCATATATATATATATATATATATATATATATATATATATATATATATATATATATATATATATATATATATAAATATATATATATATATATATATATACTATATATATATATACTATATATATATATCATCATCATCATCATGTGACGTATTCTTTCCAGAACGTTGTCTCCATTACAGCTGCTCTGAACGCATCACGATTCTGGGCAAGTCGACCTGCATCAGCCAAAGACAAGTTCAGACTCTCTGTGATGTCCTGGGTCCACCGTCGTCTAGGTCGACCCCTTCCCCTTTTTCCAGGGACCATGCCTTCCATCACTGTTTTTTTCCAGACTATTATGTCTTTTTATATGACCGAAAAATTTCAGCTTCCTTGTTGCGATGGTATTTAGGAGCCAATGTTCCTGTACGTTTAGTGAGTGCAGTACTTCTCTGTTGGTCTTTTTTTCTGTCCAGGGTATTCTCAACATCCTTCTGTAGCATTTCATTTCGAATGATGTAATCTTTTTTGCAACTGTTTTATTGAGTGTCCAAGTCTCGCAGCCGTATGTTGCTACTGGGAATATACATGCTCTGATCAGTTGTAACTTTGTTTCTTTGCTTGTGCCTTGCCATAGGTTTTTCATCTGTATTAGTTTATGTGAAGCAATTGCAAGTCTTCTTTTAATTTCTACTGCATATATATATATATATATATATATATATATATATATATATATATATATATTATATATATATATATATATATATATATACATACACACACACACACACACACACACACACACACACACACACACACACACACACACACACACACACACACACACACACACACACACACACACACACACACACACACACACACACACACACACACATATATAATCTTATAAGAGGGGAAGCTCGTTTAAGAAAACATCATTTGTAACTCACTTGACGTAATGTATACATTCTACTTACACTTAAGAGTGAACCACACCACCAGGGTTCAGTACTGACTCTGTCTCTATCTTGTTTTTTCGTCTCTGTAACAAGCGTTTGTGAAAACATACAGTCCTGTTAAGGACATTTATACAGTTATTTTTCCGCCTTGGACATCTATAGGTGTCATCATTAAAAGGTAACACGCAAAACAAGATCAGGGGTGGATTAAAGAAAGTTTACCTACAATTTGTGTGCGCTGTGTGCAGAAATGGGTAAAAATAAACTTACCGTTTTGCATATACTTGGATCTTTTGGAGTATCTTACCTGATGCAGTAACTGTCAGGGTTTAAGTGCTGCAGTTTCGAACATGTCCGTGAAGTGACTTAAGTCGTACAATTTTCTGAAACTCTTCAGGGTTCTACCAGACGCCAACGATGCTAACTTTAGCGGACTGTTGCCAAAGAATGAGGACAAAAGGTGTGCCTTCTGTTAATTTATGTTTATATTCTGCCATAAATTATTTTCCCTTATTCTTTCTTCATTTATGATCATTCTTTTTTTTTCGTTAATACTTATATTTAGTAATAACATATCTTCTTCCTTATTTTTTTTCCTCTTTTTTTTTAATATCAACTATTCGTATACTTGTGTATCTTATCTTTTCTTTCCTTTTATTTTGTTTTACTGAACTCTCTCTCTCTATCTCATCTCTCTCTCCTTACCTTTCTCGCTCGTTCCCTCTCTCTGTCTCTCTGTTCCCCTCACTCCCTCCCTCTCTCTTCCTCTCTTAGTTTGTACTTTTCAACATATTCTATTTCATGTTTATAATTAGATACTGTGAATGTGAGTATGCTATTATTTTACCTTTACAACGTTGAATTCCTTGAATTGATGGGTAAAATATATGTGAGAATAAATGAAATCAGTATAAAAGACGAGAGAAAGGAAGGGCAGAATGTCAGACGGGCCTGTGAGCCCAATTCTCAACCCTTTGAAAATAAAGTTCGTTCGTTCGTTCTTTCAAGAAAAGTTTAGCTTTTTCTGCTGCTCATCTGTAGAATCATCTTCCACACGACCTAAGAAACACGCTTAGTCCATATTCATTCAATCACAGACTTTTCAAATACATCATGAGGAGATTATATGCCACCCTTAGTTATGTTCCTAAATAATTATATAACATCATATGTAGGTTTTAACGATAATGTTACCAAGTTCAATACTAACTTTGATAAGGTAACGTAAATGTGTTTAACTGATATTGTAATCTTACAATGTTTGGATTTTATTTTATTGTATTTTATTTTGTTATTTTATTATTTAAGTAATATGTAAGACACTTGAGAATAAATGGATTCAGTATAAAAGACGAGAGAAAGGAAGGGCAGAATGTTCGACGGGCCTGCGTGCCCAGTTCTAAACCCTTTGAAAATAAAGTTCGTTTGTTCGTTCGTTCTCTCCCTCTTCTTCTCTGTCTGCCTCTATCTCTCACGCACTCATATGATCACAGTCACTATCATTCCTCTTTATGGTTTCCATGGTACCACCATCGCAACAAGTCCCCTGACAGGAAGCCCGTTCCAAATCAGTAATGTAGGTCATGCAGCATTTGTTTCTGCAACAATTTGTTTTACGCCATACTGTTGCCAGCTACACGCACAACCTCATATTAAGTGTTATCCAACGACATACAGTAGTAGTCCATTTCTTCCTTTGTCGCCCCATATAAACCCTGGAGATTGAAACAGTTCTGTTCTGTATGCTTTAGTATTATTAGTTCTTCGTTTAACATTTTATTTCATCGTTTCTTCTGATCATTTGATCTTCCAATTTAAAAACAAAAAAGAAGCATTATTTGTCTGTCGGTTAAAAAAAAACTTCGTATGATCACAATTCGTTCAGAATGCACGTCCTAGCAGAAAATATTATTCTGTTATCTCTGTTTCAAGTTCATAATTTTGTGTTTGCCTGTCTTATAAATGTTAACCCATGTTTATGTAAGTCCACTCATGTATTCAGAAAGCTTTTCTCCTACGCGCCGAGTTATGGCTGGGGATTTTCAAAAATAAAGGGTTAATTATTTTATAGCTGTTCTGGCGCTTTCATAATTTGGGGCCGTGTGCAATTTCGTGTATTGCAATTAAGGCTTGTCAGCGACGGTTGGGCGAAGCTGAAAGGTGGGGTTGTTGTAAATAGATCATCTGTATGGGTGGGTGGTAAACGTAGCAGTTGGTTGGCTGTTGTGTCTCCAACAGTCCAGCTGAATTTTTTTTTAGAGACTTTCCCTCCGTATGATACGGAACCCCTGTTGTAGTTACGGGGGGTCTCTGTAGAGACAGAGAAAGAATATGTCTACTGTACCATCAGACATGCATATACAACTCGACTAAAATGAGTTTGTAAATGAGGCTGACAACTTCATAATGTAGAACATGTTGCCATAGAAACCTCCGCTGCAGGAGCATATAATTGCTTGGTGCAGGCCTCCTTCTGGTGTATCAGCTGCGGACGTGACATGAGCAGCGCAACGGAAAATAATGATGCTACAAATGGTCTATCTTTTTACGCTATGTTAGTATATGTCTCTTACCTCAGGTTGTTCCCATGGGATGAAGTATGTTAGTATATGTCTCTTACCTCAGGTTGTTCCCATGGGATGAAGTATGTTAGTATATGTCTCTTACCTCAGGTTGTTCCCATGGGATGAAGTATGTTAGTATATGTCTCTTACCTCAGGTTGTTCCCATGGGATGAAGTATGTTAGTATATGTCTCTTACCTCAGGTTGTTCCCATGGGATGAAGTATGTTAGTATATGTCTCTTACCTCAGGTTGTTCCCATGGGATGAAGTATGTTAGTATATGTCTCTTACCTCAGGTTGTTCCCATGGGATGAAGTATGTTAGTATATGTCTCTTACCTCAGGTTGTTCCCATGGGATGAAGTATGTTAGTATATGTCTCTTACCTCAGGTTGTTCCCACGGGATGAAGTGACGACGAAGGAGAATAACTATAGCTCCCTCACGTATGCCGTACAAGGCAACTAATGTGATACTGTGCATGGATGGAGCTGGCGACCTCACAGTGTTAAAACATGTTACTGAAACCTCAGCTACAAGAGTTTCATGAATGTTTTAGCGCAGGCTTCCTGTACAAATGGTTGGGGGGGGGGGGGGGGGGGTCACAGATGAAAATAGTGCAGCAGTAATCATCCGCTTTTGCCCGTCCCCATCTAGAGTATACTTTTGCTACATGAACGAAGGATTCACCAGTTTCATTAAAACGGGGGCCATCTGGCAATCAAGCCCTATGTGAAACAGAGAGCGAAGCGCGGAGCATGGCGTAATAGATTCTTTGATCAGGGGAACACACGATATTCAGTGAGACGGACCTTGGATTGTAAAACTTTCAGGTGAAAATTGCGTAGCTGATTTTCGGCAAGGCGGAGATGATGAAAGTCAAGAGGTGGTAAAATTACTTTTGATTCTAGAAATCGAACGGCAAATTGGCTCGGGTCTGGCAGTGGTGTGACTTTCGCGTTAAAAAACGATTGAACGGAATTTTTCAATCTATACCATGTCTCTCCGATAGCCATGATCAGTTGCCAGAAATCTATCTGACTTCACTAGCTCGTATCTTAAGATTTTTTGTACAGAGTGAAAATTAATAGATTCAGTGGAGTGTTTCATTTTTCTGATTGCGGTAATTTATATACTAGATTTGAAGTGATTTAGTGTGTTTATAGTTTTCAATATATATTTCACTGAGATTTTCTGTGCTAATTAAATAACATATAGCTAACTTTCCAGTAGTAAAGTAAATTTAATTACTCGCTATTTTTCCAGTAAGAGATGTTTTAAATTGACTAGTACATACATTAAATAACTGTCTACTGACGGCATATATTATTTACTTCTATCCATTTTATGTAATTTTTTAAAATGACTAGTGTTCATATCACGCGTTAACAGAATGATAGGATAAGCTAGACACGTGTGTTTTAAATCTAATTTATAACAGAGTGGCGTAGAGGTCCTATTTTTAACACGTGTTAGATATGATATTGATAATTTGGTTAAATGTTTATATTCTCTTTTATATTGGCTGATCAAACCTGCGTACTAGCGGACTTACAGCCATATGAACTTGAGTTCTTATAGTCTTATAATTGTATAAGCAACCAGAAACTTTATAATATTGTTGAGTCTTCGGGCTATGACCTGTGCGGTCCATTCTTCTTCATTTTATGAGAGAGACCAAAGTAGAACAATAATTATAATATTAACTGGACCAGAACTATTACCAGATTTATATATATATATATATATATATATATATATATATATATATATATATATATATATATATATATATATATATATATATATATATATATATATATATATCATCAGCCAACTGTGGAAATATATTGTCAGCAACATTTGTGTAACTTAAACCTAGCGTTTCAGCCACCTGAGACTAAACAACCTAGGAACTGTATATGTTCTATTTATTCTACATCGGCGATCACCACGCATGAACCTTACTCCAACCAACTGAAGGCATAGATAACTTATTATATCCAGTACAAATTTAACACCGACTCTAGCGACTCCTGTGAAATTTGCAGTCAGCAACTACGGAGAGCCTGTGGCTGGATTTGGCAAACTTAAATTTGACACTAAATATATATATATTACTTATTAGTGTATTTACTTGAAATGCCTGCGACAACTACTGGGGTAAGTGCATCTGAAAGTGGCCACTGCGTGTATGTGAATTGAATGAGCAGAGAAAGAAACTTATGTCTTTTGTTTACATCATATACTGATATGGTTTCTTCTTTCTTTTTTTTTTAAATCTCAATAATCTGATTAGTCACGGGATAGTTTACATTAGGAACCTATTCTTTTCCCATACTGACTATTTCATAACTTATTGTTAACCTTTGATCTTTTGGGTAAATTAACCTCTGTTGAGATCGTCCTTTCTTTTCCTTTACCAGAGGGGAGAACCTATTTGATTAATTTCCATTTTGTCTGTAAACCATGATCTCTTGATGCCTATGATTTATGTTGTGATTTTTCTATTTGATAATAAACTTTATTAAACCTTTAGTTATCGTGTCGGTCAACCTTATTCATTATATGTTATCCATAGTTTGTTTTCACGTTCGTGCGTATTTGTCACAGAATTGTGTGTATGTGAGTGCAGTGTAACTTGTATTTTCGTACAAGGAGAGAAAGTGCGTATGATTTAAATATCGTCGTCCAGATAGGCTGGATTAGATAAATTATTCTATCCAGAGACTGTCCTTTCTCTTAAACGATCACCTCGTGATAAAACTGTATCTTACCCCTTACTTTCAAATTGTCATCACTATCACCTCTGCTCAGACAGGGCTATAAACATCTATACCTCTCTGATAATTCATCCACGACAGGGGGAGAGCATCTCCAGTGGTAGCTCCATGCTTCGTGAGGATCCTGAAAGAAGGTGATTGAATGAATTACATGTCCCCATTGTTAAAATGTTCTTACGAGCTACAGATTTTTATTCAGTGAAAAAAAAAAATTGTCACGTGAGCCGCGCTGCTACGTACAGTAGACAGACTTCATCGTAAATTGTTAAGTGTCTTGCAAGCTGTAAGGCACACGCTTATACAGACTACATGTTTCTATACAAGAAATGAACCTCTTGCAACTGGCTTTTTCCTCTTCTGGGATTCTTAGCCGCAACTGACAAAGTGATCAGTGACCATGATGCCTAATGACATCTCCTTGAAATTGATATGTAAAATGCATGTGGGAATAAATGAATTCAGTATAAAAGGTGAGAGAAAAGAAGGGCAGAATGTCAGACGGGCCTGCGTGCCCAATTCTCAATCCTTTGAAAATAAAGTTCGTTCGTTCGTAGGACGACATCAACAAACTTTTTCCACTTTGCTCGGTCTATGCCCGTCCTTCTTCCAGTGCCCCAATTCTGGTTCATAGTTCTCAGCTAAGTTGTTTTGGCCGACCTTCTTTCGCCTGGCTTCTGTGGTCCATAGCGTAACAACTCTGGTGATAGTGTCGGTGTCTCTTCTAAGGATGAACAGTTTCTTGTAGATGATGGTGGTCGGCCTAAAACTAAGGATAGTTTTCCTTAGGCATGTTGTGTGGAAAGATGTGCAACCTGCTCACCTAACTGCTAAATCTTATGGAGTCTATCTTAATAGCTAGATGTTCTTTGTGCCACAGGCTTCGTACGCCTGCAGGCTGCCTTCGCATGAAGCTGCAGAATACACGTTAAACAAGAGCCCCAAAAAAGGAATATGAAACTAGAACAAAGATGTAAATATCATTGACAGTTCGTGAAGGTTGTTATGTTGTTGAGGCTGCTGATCTTGTCGCTTGTTTGCAGCAAATGTCAGGTTGAAGATTCCTTAGTAAAGATACAATGAGAATATGCAGTGGCTGTGAGAGATGAACCAAACAATAAATACATAAATAAAAGATAACCAGTAAGTTACACGTATTACTTTCTTAAATGGGTTTTGGCACAGAGTTGAAGGATTGAAAATGGTGTGAGAATGTCACGGATGTGGTACTGAGGGGAAAGAACTAGAAAAAAAAGCAGTGAAACGAGAAATGATAAAACGCTGGCTTTGGATAGTATACAGAGGGGAGACTACTGACATCATTACACGGCAACCATAGTTTTGGAATACACTAAACACGCTTGATGACTCCCCATCGGTTAAGCGCCGTGTACATGCTAGATGTCTCCCCTCACGCTACGCGCCCTATACATGCTAGATGTCTCCCCACAGGCTACACGTCCTATAAGGCTAGTTGTCTCCCCACAGGATACGCGCCCGGTACAAGCTATTTATCTCCCCACAGGCTACGCGCCCTGTACAAGCTATATACCTTCCCACAGGCTACGCGCCCTGTACAAGCTAAATATCTCCCCACAAATTACACGCATATATAAGCTAGATATCTTCCTACATGGTACACGCCCTGTACAAACTATATTTCTTCCCACAGGCTACAAACTCTATACAAGCTAGATATCTCCCTACAGGCTAAACGCCCTGTACAAGCTAGATCATTTCCCCGCAGACATGTTTGAATTTCTCTTTCTCTCTCTCTCTCTCTCTCTCTCTCTCTCTCTCTCTCTCTCTCTCTCTCTCTCTCTCTCTCTCTCTCTCTCCCCCCCCCCCCCCACCCCACCCCAAGTTACTGGGCTGAAATGAATAACTAGAGATGACTATTATTTTATAGTTCTGCGTTTTTCCCCCTTCATATTTGGGGGTTTAACCTGCCCTTAATAATTACTTATTATTGTGATCGTAAGGTATCATGAACCATAACCCTGCCTACCTTATGACCACAGTTATCTCCCCCAGCTAAGACAGTGTTACGTTGGTCGCCCCGTATCGATCAGTATGTGCGAAGTAATCACGTATTTGCAGAAATGGCATAAATGATATCGGCGGTGTTAGCACGTATAATTAAAATGGCTTCTTGTATACCTGTCTGCGCCGGTAGGTGTAAGAACAGTTGGTCTGCTGATTGGATGGGCGTGGCTTCATTGTCATATTCACTTTTGGTAATTAATTTCTGCCATATCTATATATCTGACTATCTGTGTCTGTCTCTATGCCTGCCTGGCAGCCTGTCTGCATCTGTCTGTCCACGTGACTTCATGTCTATTTGTATCTGTGTCTGCCTGCCAGTTTATTTACCTGGCTACGGGTCTGCCTGTATTTGTATGCCTGCCTATCTTTCTGTGTCTGCCTGCCTGCCAGTTTGTCTAAGTTTGTCTATTTGTAGCTGTTTGTCTGCCTGCCAGTTTGTCTGCCTGCCAGTTTGTCTGCCTAACTTATGTCTGTCTGTATCCGTATTTCTGTCTATCTTTCTGCTCCAGCCTTTTTATTTGCCTGCCTTATTGTATGTCTACTTGTATCTACTTTCTGCCTGCATTTCATCTTGCCTGTCTAACTACATGCCTTTGTATCTGCCTGTCTGTATCTGTCTATCTGCTTATCTTTCTGCGTCTGCCTGCCTTCCAACTTGTCTGCCTGACTACCCTGACTACATGCCTGTGTATCTGCTTGGCTGTATCTGTCTGTCTGCCTATCTTTCTGTGTCTGCCTGCCTTCCAACTTGTCTGCCTGACTACATGTCTACCTGTATCTATCTGCTTTTCATTGTTTCTAACTGGATACCTGCCTCTCTGCCTGTCTGTGTATCTGCATCTGACTACCTGTTGAATTGCTTTCCTCACTGCCTGTCTGTCACCCCTTGAAGGGTATAGGACCATCCGTCAGTGGCATTCCTCACACGCAAATTAGTGGGTCTGGCGTGACCTAAGCCAGCTGCGCTCGCTGCGTTGGAGAAGCCCTCTGGGGTTGTAAAAAAAAGCCCAAAACGACACCCCCAAATTGCCACAAGGGTAAAAGAGTGAATAACTCGAATCCATGGGGATCAGAAACAACAACTACCTGTCTCGTCTGCTTGTCTCACTGCTCCCTCAGGCATATGTAAAAGGTAACTTAAATGAGATTATATACGGGGCTGGCAATCTCAAAATGTACAAAAATGTCTACAGTGTCACCACTGCAATATTAGTGCTTTAGCGTATGCTTCCTTAAGGGCAGCAGGGGAATATACAGTGGTGGTTCCCTGCTGCATACAGAGCAAAAAGGAGAGGATAATAATTAATAATGCATTTCTCTGTCTGTCGCAGTAAACGTGCCGGGTCCGAATCACGGTACCGACAAGCTCCAATCTACCTAGCTGTAAATGGGTGCCTGACTCTGCTCTGCGAGTTAGGGGAGGAACAGGTAACGACGAAGGGAACTGATCACCCCACCTCTCGATGCTGGACCTAGTAGGTGAAGTCTCTAACACTTCACTCCCCTACGGCATTATCTGTTATGGGGCTACCTACTCTATGACCACAATTCACGCATAATTCTTGTGTTTTCATTTTAAATTGTATTCTCATTTCCAGCTGACCACTGCTCAATAACATTTTATTATAAATTTTAAAAAATTTATTATAGCTACCGTCGGAGGACCACGTAAGTGCGCCTAAATAAATGATTATCATACCAGCTCTATATCCTATACAGTTGACATTCAAAAATCCGGCCATCGATAATCCGGTTCCTTCAGATTTCCGGCATGGATTTCGGAGCGCATTTTTAAATTTACCGCGTTGGCGCGCCACTGTTTTCTGGAGCAGTTTATGTTTTGATGCAGCTGTTGGGTCTTGCTTGCACGTGTTAACAGGCATTCCTGCTCATTCCTTCTCATTTTATCATTTATTTGCTGCTGTTTAGCCCCATTATGGATTCAGCAAATAAAAGAAGTGGTGTAAAACGTAAACATCGTGCATTGTCGATCGCAGATAAAGTGTACAGGTAGTCATTTTCTGTTAAATATATACAGAATATATAACCATAAAAAATCCGGCACTCCTCAGGTCCGGAGGTTGCCGGATTTTTGAATGTCTACTGTATATAAAATCCCAGCTTTTTCTGTCAGTCCGTAACGCTAAGGGATGCAACTTTGGTTGAAAGTTAGACATTAATTGTATTGTTTCCCTTATATGTCTTCTTCTTTGATCCATAGCCGCCAACTGTCAAAGCAGTCAGTGGCCATCACGCCTGGTGGCTTCTTGTAGGGCAGCAACAAATTGATTCCACTTTGCTCGGTCGGCGGCCATCCTTCGTACAGTGCCCAAACTCTTGTTCATTCTTTGCATCTCGGCTTCCACAGTTCGCCGCCAAGTTGTTTTTGGTCGGCCTCTCTTTCGCTTTCCCTCGGGGGTCCATAGCATAGCTGTTCTTGTGATGGTATCAGGGTCCCTTCTGAGGACGGGGCCAACCCAACTCCAGCGTCTGCCAGCTATGGTGGTGTTCATGTCCTCCTGGTTACTCCGAATAAGTAGTTCTTGGTTGCTGATGGTATTCGGCCAAAAGATTCGGAGAATTTTCCTTAGGCAGATTGTGTGGAAGGAGGACAGTTTCGACATTTCCTTCTCTGTTACTCTCCAACATTCCGCACCATAGAGAAGCACAGAAAGTACACAGCTCTCATACAGTCTTAATTTGGTGTTTGTGCTATACTGGGAAGACTTCCAAATGTTGTTGAGACTAGCAAAGGCTGTTCTCGCTTTATTCATTCTGTTGTTAATGTCCTTGCACGTTCCGCCTTCAGGTGTTATTATGCATCCTAGGTAAGTAAATCTGTTCTAACTTCTGGTTCCTTATTGTTATTGGCTCAGGATTGCCCACATTTAGTGTCATGACCTCTGTCCTCTTCAGATTGATGTTCAGACCAACCTGCTGACCATACTGCCATGCTATCGGTTTTTTCTTGGATGTGTTGATGTGAATGCGCGAGTAGTACAATGCCATCTGCATATTCCAGGTCTTCCAGTGTTGAAAACGTTGTCTATCTAATTCCACTTGAACTGCCCTCTGTTGTCTGGCGCATCACATAATCTATGACTGTCAAAAATAATGAAACAGAAACGAGGAGGGCTAAAACACACAAAATCACACAATCCAGATAGTGAGGCAGGATATGAAATACACTATGGAACACGCCATGGCAACACGATCAGACAAACAACGAAGAGAGTAAAGACGGTCAGCTAGTGGTCCTTTTTAGGACCAGTCCTTTTCAGGACTAACAACCGGCTAGCATCGAAGAACCTAACGCACAATATACCCCAATTATAACCTCTTTGGTTGAACAGGGTATAACAGTAATATAGTCGACGAGAGAACGAACGAACGTCATTTGCGCACTTTTCTTTGTCGAGTGTTACTATTTTCGGGAGTGTACATATAAGAGAAACAATACAATTAATGTCTAACTTTCTACCAAAGTAGCATCCCTTAGCGTTAGTGACAGAAAAAGCTGGGATTTTATATATATATACGAGGGTGAGTCAAGTGAAAACCGGAAATATGTTATAACAATAAGAATAATCATGCCATTTTATTGTAACTTGCCAATATTGTTGTCCTGGATGTCTCGAGTGTCATGCACGCGTCATCGCGGTGATGACGCATAAGGTGACGTCATAATGACGTTTTAAAGATGGCCGCCCCGCTAGTGGAATGCACCAAACAGCAGCAGCGTTCTGTTATTCAATTTTTGATCAGCGAAAAGGGGGGGGGGGGGGAACCAATAGAAATTCATCGGCGAATGAAGCTCAAGTACGGTGATGCATGCATGTCAAGGTCGCAGGTGTATGAATGGTGTACAAAGTTCAAAAACGGCGTGATTTCTGTGACAGATTGTTCACGACCGGGTCAGGCACACAGAGTAGTGACTCCAGAATCGATAGCAACTCGTACAGGGAAACCGCCGATTGACTGTGGATGATATTGCCACACATCTTGACATCAGTCACGGTTCAGTACACCACATCATCTCTGATTTGCTACAGTACCACAAAGTGTCTGCAAGGTGGGTGCCACGGCAGCTTACTCCAGAATTGAAACAACGACGCATTTATGCTTGTCAAGAACTTTTGCGGCGATTCGAAACAGAAGGTGGTGGTTTCCTATCAAGAATTGTTACTGGTGACGAAACTTGGGTTCACTACCACGAACCTGAAACAAAGCGAGCGAGCGAGGAATGGCGCCATACCTCCTCGCCGAAACCGAAGAAGTTCCGCACGCAGCCATCTGCAGGGAAGGTAATGCTGACTCTCTTTTGGGATGAACGAGGCGTTATTTTAGAGCAGTACATGCCAAGGAGCAACACTGTCACCAATGCCACGTATACAGAGCTTCTCGGGAATCATCTTCGACCCGCAATCAAATCCAAACGACCTGGACTTTTGAGTAAAGGTGTCCTTTTGCAACATGACAGGGCTCGACCCCATACAGCCCATGCAACGACTGAAACCATCGAGGCCCTGCACTTTCAGTGTCTCCCACATCCACCGTACTCGCCAGACCTAGCCCCAAGTGATTTCCACCTGTTTGGACGACTCAAAGAGGCATTGTTCTTAAGTCTTCTATCATTTACTAGACACAGTATCAAGGTCTTTGTCTTGTGTGGACTGACATATACTGTATAATAGGGGGACGACAGAAGTGATTGCGTCATTAATAGTCTGCTGTTTTGGTGCATTCCACTAGCGGGGCGGCCATCTTTAAAATGTCATTATGACGTCACCTTATGCGTCATCACCGCACACTCGAGACATCCAGGACAACAATATTGGCAAGTTACAATATAATGGCATGATTATTCTTATTGTTGTAACATATTTCCGGTTTTCACTTGACTCACCCTCGTATATATATATATATATATATATATATATATATATATATATATATATATATATATATATATATATATATATATATATATATATATATATATAGATGCATGTGGCTGGCAACCGCATCATGTCAAACAAATAGCCACACAAACCACTGTTGCAGGAGCACGTAAATGCTTGGTGCAAGCTTCTTGCAAGGGGGACAGCTGCAGTGGTAGTTGCATGCTCCGTGTGGAGCGCAAAGGATAACGATAATATATAAAAGGTTATTAGTGTATGTCTGTTCATATGCCTGTGCCGTATTTTCAGGAGACCTAGAAAACTGAAAGTTGGGGATGTTGTAGTGGACCACTAAACTGGTGCGCAAGTATCAGGCAACTAGGAATTCCATACCCAGGGAGTAAAAAAAAATAATAATAAATAAATTGGGAGGGCGGTGTCAGAATGGCGCCATATAAGAGGCCAGTGATGTATATGTCTGCCCAGATTAAAAAGTATCAAATGTACACAATCCAGAGCACGAAGTCTTTGTTATTTGGACATGCCCCTTAATACATTAATATAACTGACGGATTCTGTGCTTAGGTTGAGGCCTCACCAAAACGAAACAAAATGTTTTTTTGTTTTTGTTTTTCAAAAGTCTACCATGACGATTGTGCATACTTCCCGATCGATGACGTAGAATGTTGAAATTTTGGGTTTGCCTGAAATTGGCTCATCATACACAGTCTTATAAATCTAGTATTACATGGTAAACTATTTTTCATTGTAATAACGACATATTAATACGTTAATAATAGTAATAACGTCAAATAAATCGGGAATTCTTAATATGTCAATAAATTACGCCATTTAACCCAATACTTGACACTGTATTTTGAGTTTTTTTTTTCTTTGGCTGAATATTTTGTTGAAAAAAACAAACTTATTGATCACAGTTCGGCTTTACCTAGATTCCTAAGACCACTTATTTACTCTGTTTAAACAGGTATGATATCTGTACCACTAAAACAAATTTGTATAGATCCGATTATTATTATGATGGAACACTACGAAGATCAATTCGTAGATGAGTATCCGATTACGACAATATTTTGACCCAGATAATCGGTACGGTAATTTAGACTTTTCGGCGGCTTGTCTTTGTCCACTCGTGCACCCTTAATTAAGAAACACGGACAATAAATAACCATCAATGGCAGTTATTTCTCTTTACAGATGTGTGTATTTTGTTTTCAGTCTAGAAATTTAGTCCTCAAGCCCATTTCTCCCCCCCCCCCCCCCCCCCCCCCCCCCCCCCCCCCCCCCCCCCCCCCCCCCCCCCCCCCCCCCGCCCCCCCACCCCCCCCCCCCCCCTTCTTTTTTAAAATTCTGTATTCTGTCCGCTCTATTGCCGTCGTCGATGCGTGCAATTGTCACCCGATTATCTAAACCAGTGATTCCCAAACGGTGTGGCGTGAGAGAATGGCTGGTGTTGCCGGAAGATTCAAAGACAATCAATAATTTAGAGAGATTTTCAACAAATTCATATGCCAAAAATAAATATGGTCATTTTCTTATTTATCTTGTTACCTGTGATATAATATGGGACGTATATGTATAGAAACTCATTGAATTTTTCAGATTTTATTCGTAATAATTTATTTTACATCAAATAGGTACAGTGTTGCATGCCTTTAAATTAATGCTTAAAGCATCATGTGGGAATGAAAGGATATAGTATGCAAGATTAATGAGAGTGGAAGGGCAGAATGTTAGACGGGCCTGCGCGCCCAATTCTTTACCCTTCGAAAATAAAGTTCGTTCGTTCGTTCGTTCGTTCTCCACGACATATAGTTGTGAGCAGGGGTTTTTCAGCTCTGACAAATATCAAAGACCAGAAAAGAGACAGCCTTCTTTTGTGTTGATGAGAAGATGAGAGTTTATTTGTCTCAAATAAGACCTAATATGAATGAGATTACCCTACAAAAAACAAGCTCGCATCTCTCACTGAATTTGTATATTATGTGAATGAATCATGTTTTAAATGTAGCTGTAATGTTTTATACTTTCTGGATGTCGCGTGATCACTTTATAAAGTAGTTGTGCTCTAAGCTAAGAATGAAGCACTGCTAGGAGTTCATTTTTTTGGGGGGAGGGGGGGGGGGGGGGTAAAGGTATTTCTTATCAATAAAAACAATTCAGTGTGCCGCGACAAAATTTTCGTTGCGAAAGTGTGTCTCAGAGAAAACAGTTTGGGAACCACTGATCTAGTCCTAGGGTGGGCAACAGTCACCACAAGTAGCGAATATGCCATTAAATGAAAGCGTGCTGAATTTGAGTTCGCCATATTTTTTGCTCAAATATCAGCCAACATTTCTGTAACTTGTCAGACAAAATCGTTATCAAATTTCGCAGTAAATTTCTCTTTTTGTTTTTTAGTTTGAAAAACATAAAAACGTGTTTTACCATTTACGTCTGAGTCAGTTGTAAATTAGTAAACGGTAAAGGAAGGGTCCAAAACAGATACTTCGTAGTGGAGTAAGGTGTTAGAGACTTCGGTATTCAAGTCCAGCTTTATGAGGTGGGGGTGACCCGTTCCCTTCCTCACCGCCTTCGTCTTCCATAAGTCGAGTCAGATTCCCATTTACAGCTGGGTAGACTGGAGCGTGACGCTACCAGATATTGAGCCAGGAACCCGTTAACTTTACCGCAAGGGGCAAGCGAACAAAGCACTCGGGTGCGTCCATGATTGGAATAAACTTGTACAAACCGCGTGTTATTTTGTCGGGTGAATCCATGATTGGAATAAACTTGTACAAACCGCGTGTTATTTTGTCGGGTGCGTCCATGATTGGAATAAACTTGTACAAACCGCGTGTTATTTTGTCGGGTGCGTCCATGATTGGAATAAACTTGTACAAACCGCGTGTTATTTTGTCAATTTTCTATTGAGAACCGAGTTTCTCAATTTTTTCGGGAACAAATTTCTCTCTCTCTCTCTCTCTCTCTCTCTCTCTCTCTCTCTCTCTCTCTCTCTCTCTCTCTCTCTCTCTCTCTCTCTCTCTCTCTCTCTCTCTCTATATATATATCTATAATATATATATATATATATATATATATATATATATATATATATATATATATATATATATATATATATATATATATACACACCAGACCACAGGGACTTATATTTGGACGTGCGCCATAATTTCACTGACGGACTTTTTGTCTGGGTTGAACAGGACGCGCCTCGTGGCGAATGTCACTTCTCATTCGCCACGTCTGTGGTAGATTTGAAAAATAGGTTGCTCACCTTTGATGTACTCCCTTCATTCTTCAGATGTCATCATCTTGGTCTCGTTTCACTTCTTTTCCAAGAATTATGCCAATTAAATTGTTTTATTTTTTAAATTGTAATACCAGCCAATTGAAAATTACAAAAAAGCGCTGCTAATTTCGCTTAGGTCGTCCGTCGCAGTAAACAGCTCATGAACTACCAGGCCGATTTTGATAAATTTTCGTCTTTAAGACTATGGCAAGAATTTGTAGAACAATTTCAGATTTGATCTATATATCGGATAAACAATTAAGACCACTTTACTTGAGTGCTTAAGCTTAAATTTCGAGGCCTCATTTTTCCAAAGCCCATCCGCCAGTCATATTTTTTTATTGCCTGTCATTTAAAAATATTATTGTCAGTTTAATAGTTTCCATTTTGATTCAGGATTTACATTTCTATAGCTGTAATAAGTTTGTGTTTGTTTTGTTTATTTCTTGTCCATTATTTCAGATTTATTCATTAGTATTGGTTGTATATACCATCACTTTTTTTTGTGCCGTACACAGAATAATATACATGTAGACACAGATTATAACTCATATTAATAGGCAGTAAGCCACTTTGTTTGGACACGTAAAATATTGGAATATATTTTGACAGCTAGAAAGATTGTAGGAAAGGGACATCGAGTACGACAAAAATATACGATACTGGACATTTTGACGCCATGACGTGAGAAGAAATCTGGAACATAATTGATAAACAGTGCTGGAGATAGTAAGTTGTGGAGAGACATGATCTCCTATGCTGGCTGGTATGGTACTTGAAGCAGACTTGTTCGAAATGTGGACTTATATGGTAAAGGTAAATTTAGTCCCACAGCTGGTACTATCGTAGGGAGAGTGGACTGTTAGAGACTACACTGTACTTTATGGCGTATGGTTTACCTGTTTATGGTTTACCTGTTTATGGTTTACCTGTTTATGGTTTACCTGTTTATGGTTTACCTGTTCCCTCTCTCGCTGCCTTAGCTTCCCATAAGTCAAGAGCAAAGTAATTGACAGCTAGGTAACCTGGAGCATCACACTACCTGGGGTAGATCCCAGAAACGTTGTCTCGAGAAGCAGGTCATTCGACTTCAGGCTTACACGAGACACACACAAAATGTATATATACAAGGTCTGTCCGGAAAGTAATGAGACTTATTTTCTTGGGCCAATCAGAAGGGCCGGGTGGCGGAGTCTCCAGGCGTGACGGTTGGTGGGGGGATGTTAGGTAAACGATAGATTTCTCGTCAGTTGGCTCTGAGCTTTTACAGAGTGCGGATCGCTTGCGAAGTGGACAGCTGTTTGAGCGTCGCGTAACGGTCAAAATGCAGAGGAATGTCGAGCAGCGATACGCGATAAAGTTTTGTGTAAAACTTGAAAAATCCGCGACCGAGACGCTTGCTATGATACAGAAAGCCTACGGGAAGGATGCTTTATCGAAAGCACAAGTGTTTCGGTGGCAGAGCTCTGAGTGGCACACTACCGAGTCTCCTCGACCAAAGAAGGTTCGAATGAGCAAATCCAAGATGAAATCGATGCTCATTGTCTTTTTTTATTCTAAAGGTGTTGTCCATAAGGAGTTTGTACCACCTGGACAAACGGTCAACGCTGCGTTTTACGTGGAAGTGCTTAAACGGCAGAAGAACAGAGTCGCGCGCGTCCGCCCGGAGATGGGCAACACCTGGGTTATTCACCACGGCAATGCGCCGGCTCATGCGTCCCTGTTAGTGAGAGAGTTTATGGCGAAACAAACCGTGGCAACGCTGCCTCAACCTCCCTACAGCCCGGACTTGGCCCCGGCTGACTTCTTTTTGTTTCCCCGGCTCAAATCCAGCTTGAAAGGACACCATTTTGGGACTGTTAAAAACGTGCAAGCTGCCGTGACGAGAGCTTTGAAAGAGATCCCAGTTCAAGACTTCCAGGCGAGCTACGACGCGTGGCAGAACCGCTGGCAACGGTGTATTGATGCTCAAGGATGTTATTTCGAAGAATTTTAATTGTATGTAAGCATGTCTTGAAATAAACCAATTTTATGGAATCAGTCTCATTACTTTCCGGACAGACCTTGTATATGGACTAGGAGTGATGAAAAAAACGTTAATAGATTAATACAATTTCTTTAATCGAAAATTAATCGTCGACCACTTTAAATATCTCGGAGCTATTATAGACCGAAAGGGAGGCATCAAAGAAGAGTTGGCCACTCGAAAAGCAGCGGCTGGGAGACTTTTTCAGGCCATAAATCGTGGATTCCTCAGCAAGAAAGAGGTTGGTGTAGTGAAATTGACAGAGATACAACGGTAAAATCCCTCCAAAGATAACATTTAAGGATAAAAACATAATGCGTAGGCTGCTGATGTACATGATCGCCTAGACCGCGGGTCATCATCCTCCATAATAATTGACTTGCTAGACAGGAGGGGAACGGCGGATCAAAAAGAAAAAAAATATGACTGGAAAGGCTAAGGAGACGCAATTGGGGGGGAAACGGAGAAAAGTCACGTTCCCAAGTTGACATAAAAAGTAAGCAACTCGACAGAAGGGACCTTAGATATAATACGCCACAGTCATTTATTGGACGCTTTTGCGATACCAAGCTTTTGATTTGAATGGAGCGGTAAAACGCAGATGTTAGGAATATTACAAAAATTAAAAAGTAATTTTTTCTTAATATTAATGTTAGGAATATAAAAAATTAGCTGGCCGGATGGCCTATTCTGAGCAGTGAACTAAGATGGTCTTAATTTTACAAACGGATAGATAATATTGAAGATAATGACAAAAGACAGTGTAGTTCACATCATCGACAGACTGTGTTGAATAAAAAAGTGTCGCAATTTGCACACAAAAACACGACCTTGGACGCAGGTGTTCAAATTTACTTAGTATGGAGGAGAGGGTTTTGAGCGGTAGCTGTGTCTAAATATAACTTTTAACGACAAAATTTTGGAGGGGAGAGAAAGGTTGGTTCAAAAATCAAGCACATTTTTTTTAGAAACACAAGTAGAGACGGACAGACTAACAGATAAACATCCATACTTGACTGAAGCATGACTGAAATGACTTTATGGTAGGAAATTTGAAATTTAAAATAAACCGAGGCAGTGATTGGCCACAGACAATCATATCATTAGCGCTCAGACGCGAAAGTGGGGCCATTCTTCAATAGTTGTTCAGTGATAGACACAGATTTTAAAGTGTGGTGATTCCATATGAAAGCAAGTGAAATAAATTTAGGGACGCCATACTATAGCCAGCAGCTCAGCTGAGTTTTGCTAGCAATTCTGTGTTATTTATTCATAATCTGGTAAGATTGAAATTATTTCCTTATATATTTTGAATATTGTTTCATGTTTGAGTGATTTGATACTGCCATATCGAAATCTAGCCTTACAAACAAGTAGGGATTTGCTCTAGACCCCCCGCCCTAGTCAGGGTCTAGGGACCAACAATGTACATAAACTCCAGCAAGGATTATGCAAGACAGATCAAGTGTTGAGAATAATGATACATATTACCTATCCTCTTTTAGGGCCGAAAACTAATAAACATTTTTCAGGATCTATGGTCTGGGAGGATCTATCTGATGTAAAACCACCATGGTAAATGTGCTGTTTGGTCAGAGAGATCTGACCTGTCTGTATGATGTGGTTGTTGTGTCACTGTTGTGTCCAGACGTGGGTAGAGAATAGATTTTGACACATGGCCCATACTTTGATTGCAGAGCTGCGAGTTTCTGTCGTCAACAAAGCAGGGTCTATTCAGTTGGTGACTTTACTCGAGTGTATCTGTGCAGTATTTGTGACAGAGACCACCATTATTGCCCGCCAGCACGGAGAGGTGGGACCACCTGATTTCAGCACCAGAGCGACAACTACCAGATGAGTGAGCCTCTGGTCTGCTGGACTTTCACCAACGCCCTTTAGTTACTAAGAACCCCATAAAGATTCCCACCATTTTCTGGACACTGTGTAGTCAATATAGACAGGTGTGATGAGGCCACCCCAACAGCACAAACAGTACTATCCTCCCAAGTAGATGAATACTAGAACATTTTAATAAAACTAACTAGTATAGTACATATATATGTACACTATTGCATTTATGATATAATATTCTATGCATTTCTTTTCATAATCTCTAAATCCTTTTAAGTTCTGGTCAACCTAAAAAATTGACACAGAACAAAATAAATGTAATATACTTATATCAAAAAAATTTTACACACGTGAGTTAGTTCAGTGTATTTTAACATTTATTAATATTATTAGTCTTGTTAATATCTGTGGGTATATTTATAATCCATTACACCACACTACATATCATAACCCTAGACACTTTACGTAGCCACATTCATTAAAAAAAAAAATTAAGTGTGAGGTCGTAGTGGTAGCAAGAAAGGCCTTCTGACAATTCACCACTACATTTTATCTCAGGAGCCTTCACAGCTGGCCTCATACAATTTACATTTAGTAATAACACCATCATACAATACCATCAAACACCACTACAATATTGGGGTCTTGTCCAGGGATAATTAGCCCAACAGTAATATTAGGATCTCCTGGTGGGAGAAATAAGAGTAGGGAAATAAATTGTAAAATTTCCCTTAAAATTAAAAGTGTCCCTGTAGATAAAAGTTGGTGAATCTTCACAGCCAGTAATAATTAATTAGTTAACTGGTTAGTTAGAATTAGTTAGACTATAGTCATAAGAAGTACTTAGTGTATTTACTGGTTAGAGATTTAGCTTGTATATTATTATATTGTCTAAAAAGTATGGCGGAGCTGGCAAAATTTAGATCAGCTGCTGTGCTCACCGCGAAGGAGATGGGAATGGATGGTCAAATTTTAATTCAATACGTAACGACTGAATGTGATAAATATATTGAAAGGGAAGATAGAAAGGTAGCTGAAGAGAAGAGGTTACAAATTGAGGCTGATAGAGAAATTAAGAGGCTGCAGATTGAGGCAGAAGAAAAAAGGTTGACTGCCGAAAGGGAGGCAGAAGAAAAACGACAGCAAAGGGAGGCAGAAGAAAAACGACAGCAAAGGGAGGCAGAAGATAAAAAGGCCGAAAGGGAGGCAGAAGATAGAAGGTTGCAGAGGGAGCACGAATTACGACTAAGGGAGCTGGAATTACAAGGCCCGGCTCCTGAAAATGGTGCCAGCCCTTTTGCCTCAGATGCTACGCCTAGTCTGGGAGCCTCAAACTCAGCTATGGGGTTTCATTTAGACCATTTTGTTGAAAAAGACGATGACATAGAGGGGTACCTAGGACGTTTTGAGTTATTAGCTACTACATATGGGTTAGAGAGAGAGAGGTGGAGTTTAAAGCTATCACAGGGATTGAGGGGTACTTCTTATGAAGTATTTGCTAAAATGAACAGGGAAGACCAAGACAATTATGACATGTTAAAGCAGGCTTTGTTATTAAGGTACGAGAAGAATGGTGAATTTTATCGTAAGAAATTTAGAAATGCTAAACTGTTGTCTGGGGAGACATACCACCAATTCTCTGCTAGACTAGAAACCTATTTGGAGAAATGGACGGCTCTGGGGAAGACCCAAGATCTTAAAGAAATGATCATGATTGAGCAATTGAGAGAGTCCATGGCTCCAGACATGAGAAAATTTCTCATGGAACAAGGTGCAGAGAAGTTGGGGGAAATTTTAAATGTTGCTGAGAGGTATCAGGCAGCTCAGGCAGAGGTAAGTGGTGCTAAGAAGAAGCACATAGACAATTTTAAAGCTCCACAGCAATTTAATAAATTTGATACTAGAGAGCAGGGAAATAAAGGTAGGACAAACTTTGAGCGGCCAAGAAATGACTATCGCGACAGAAACTCACAGTTCAATGACCAAAAGTTCAATGAAAGAAAACCGTTGAACCAAGGAAAAAGATGGTGTAAATGGTGCAAGAAGGATAACCATAACACCGAATTTTGTAGAAGGAAACCTTCAAACATTGCTGCAATGAAGTCGGGGATGCAAAGATTAAAGGTTAATCCTAAAGGACAACAGGAACCTTATCACCCCCCAGTTTGTGAGGATGTTATTTGTAATGGGGTCACCATAAGGTGCCTTTATGATACAGGTTTGGATTATGATTCAGTTGTGAAGTCTAGCCTAGTGGACCCAAGTCAGTATACCACAGAAAACAGTGGAAATACAAGGGGCGACTAAGGACATACCACTCATGACACTTCCCATCGCAAGGATAACGGTGAAAACTCGCTATGTGGAAGGAGAAATCAGAGCAGCAGTGATAGATGAACCAATCTACCCTCTGATATTGGGGTGTAGATACGTCTTCTTGGGGAATCCCGAGAAACCTGTGATCATGGCGACAGTGCAGACCAGGTCACAGAAGAAGGAGGAAGAAGGTGAACCTATAAATGCTCATCCAGAGGAGATGAGGAAGGCGCAGGCTGAGGATAGGACACTCAAGCCCTGTTTTAAAAAATTGCCCAAATGCCACACACCTCCGAGCAAGGGGGAATATTTCATGAAGAACAAACTCTTATACAGGAAGACAGGAACTAGATCCACTGGTCACGGACAGTTAGTTCTTCCCAAGATATATAGGGCAAACTTAATAAGGAGCTTACATGTTGGAACAGATGGTGACCATGAGAAAGTCGGTACCATCTGCCAAAAGATTGCTCGAAGATACTATTGGCCCGACGTAACTGTCGATGTTGAAAACTTTGTAGAAGCATGTGGCGTATTTCATGAGGGAACACCCACAAAGGGAAAATATGTGCAGGACCTAGAAACGCCACGGGGCAACTTTAGGCCTGAAAGGAAAACTAATTATACTCGGGTAGACAAAGTGGAATGGGAGCCCCCTTTTCACACCCAGTCTTCACTTGAATGGATTAACATGGCCACTATGCGAAGAGTACAAAGAAGAAATTTTACCCAGGATAAGATGACAATCCCTCCGTCAGACTTATATAAACTGGAAGAACAGACAAGAGAGCGAAGATCTCTCAGAAACAATCTTAAGTGGGGAGACAAAACCCAGAGAAAAATTGGTAGTGGTCGATTTGTGAGTGATGATTCTAGGAAGAAAAGTCCTCATTATAAAGCTTCTAAGGGACGGGACCAGACGGGTTCCAGGAAAAATACGTATGATAAATTAAAGATCCAGATGTAACTTTATTAAGGACCTGGACAGATGAGAAGGCGGAAGAGACTGTTACCTCATCGTATCAATATGTGAACGAACTGACCACTCGTTTGAAAGCTGGATGGAAACTGGCAAATGATAATTTGAAACAAGCCAGGAAGAAACATGCAGCATATTTTAATAGGAAGGCAAAGGACAGGGAACTGGCAGTCGGAGAGAAGGTGCTGCTTCTACTACCCGGAAGCCAGAATAAATTACAAATTGGTTGGCAAGGTCCATATACGGTTCTAGAGAAGGTGTCTAGAACAAACTATAAAATTGACAAAAAGGGGAAGGAAAAAAGTTTATCATGTAAACCTGTTAAAGAAGTATCTGGACAGACCACTCCAGGAAAGCACCCCCTTATTGACCTTGGCTATTGCAACCCAGATGCAAAAGGAACCACTCACCTCACATGAATACCCATTACATCCTTGTGAAACAGCAGCACAGGTAAAAGTCAGTAAGCACCTGACTAAAAACCAGAGGGAGAGAGTTCAACAAGTTCTGGAGGAACATACAGATGTATTAACAGATAAACCAGGCCATACAAATTTGCTACAGTATGACATGAAACTGGTAGACTCAAACCCAATCTGTATGAGAGCCTATTCTATTCCGTTCGCGAAGGAGAAGGCATTGAAGGAAGAAATAGAGTATTTGTTGAAGGAGGGGATTATTTCGCACAGTGAATCATCTTTTAGTTCTAGTGTCGTTTTGTTGAGAAAACCGTCTGGGGAACACAGACTGTGCATAGATTACAGGAAACTGAATGCTGTCACAGAAGGACAAGTGGATCCATTACCAGACACAAAACAGTTATTTGCCAGACTGAACAAGGCAAAATACTTTTCAAAGGTGGATCTTAGTAAAGGCTATTACCAGATCCCAGTGAAGCCTGAAGTGAGACCTTATTTGGCTTTTAGCACTTCGGATGGACATTATGAATTCAATATGCTACCTTTCGGACTGAAAAATGCTCCGAGTGTGTTTTCAAGGATGATGCGAAAATTGTTGGATCCCCTGAATAACCCATGTATCACAAATTTCATGGATGATATTCTCGTCGCCACCGAGACATTTGAAGAACACATTGAAGCTCTGGAGATGTTGTTTGATAGACTTCGGGAGGCGAACTTAACTGCTAGGCCAACAAAATGTTGTATTGGATGCAAAGAGTTGGAATTCTTGGGACACACTGTATATCAGGGTAATATGACCCCTGATCCTAAGAACTTGGAAAAACTGCAGAGAGCACCTAGGCCGCAAACAAAAAAGGACGTGCGATCATTCGTGTCGTTATGCGGATTTTATCAGAAATACATCAAGAATTTTAACGCTATTTGTGCTCCTCTGACTGATCTGACTCGCAAGGGACTTCCAGATAAAATTATTTGGACTGCACAATGTGAACTAGCATTTCAAGAGTTAAAGGAAAAACTCACTAGCAAGCCTATTCTCAAACTGCCTGATTTGACACAGGACTTTGTCTTAAGAACCGATGCAAGTAATGTAGGACTCGGAGGGGCTTTGTTGCAAAGATCATCTTCACCTGATGGGGAACTTAAACCAGTCGCTTATGCAAGCCGCAAATTGAATAAGGCGGAACAAGGATACTCCACAAGCGAAAAGGAATGTTTAGCATTAATCTGGGCAATAAAGAAGTTTCAAATCTATCGGTATGGTAGGACATTTGTGGTGGAGACGGACCATCAGCCTCTCGTGTTCTTGTCTCAGGCTAAGCATGAAAACGCAAGATTGCTGAGGTGGTCTTTATTGCTTCAACCTTATCAGTTTAGTATCCAATATATCCCAGGCAAATTGAATGTCGGTGCAGATTTCCTCAGTCGGCATCCCTGTGATCAAAATTAGAGTAGTGGCAGACGTGAGGAGTAATTTTACCTATGTGTATCGCTGGTTTTGGAACTTGCCATAGGCATGTTTTCAAGTGGGGAGATGTGTAGTGAAATTGACAGAGATACAACGGTAAAATCCCTCCAAAGATAACATTTAAGGATAAAAACATAATGCGTAGGCTGCTGATGTACATGATCGCCTAGACCGCGGGTCATCATCCTCCATAATAATTGACTTGCTAGACAGGAGGGGAACGGCGGATCAAAAAGAAAAAAAAAATATGACTGGAAAGGCTAAGGAGACGCAATTGGGGGGGAAACGGAGAAAAGTCACGTTCCCAAGTTGACATAAAAAGTAAGCAACTCGACAGAAGGGACCTTAGATATAATACGCCACAGTCATTTATTGGACGCTTTTGCGATACCAAGCTTTTGATTTGAATGGAGCGGTAAAACGCAGATGTTAGGAATATTACAAAAATTAAAAAGTAATTTTTTCTTAATATTAATGTTAGGAATATAAAAATTAGCTGGCCGGATGGCCTATTCTGAGCAGTGAACTAAGATGGTCTTAATTTTACAAACGGATAGATAATATTGAAGATAATGACAAAAGACAGTGTAGTTCACATCATCGACAGACTGTGTTGAATAAAAAAGTGTCGCAATTTGCACACAAAAACACGACCTTGGACGCAGGTGTTCAAATTTACTTAGTATGGAGGAGAGGGTTTTTGAGCGGTAGCTGTGTCTAAATATAACTTTTAACGACAAAATTTTGGAGGGGAGAGAAAGGTTGGTTCAAAAATCAAGCACATTTTTTTTAGAAACACAAGTAGAGACGGACAGACTAACAGATAAACATCCATACTTGACTGAAGCATGACTGAAATGACTTTATGGTAGGAAATTTGAAATTTAAAATAAACCGAGGCAGTGATTGGCCACAGACAATCATATCATTAGCGCTCAGACGCGAAAGTGGGGCCATTCTTCAATAGTTGTTCAGTGATAGACACAGATTTTAAAGTGTGGTGATTCCATATGAAAGCAAGTGAAATAAATTTAGGGACGCCATACTATAGCCAGCAGCTCAGCTGAGTTTTGCTAGCAATTCTGTGTTATTTATTCATAATCTGGTAAGATTGAAATTATTTCCTTATATATTTTGAATATTGTTTCATGTTTGAGTGATTTGATACTGCCATATCGAAATCTAGCCTTACAAACAAGTAGGGATTTGCTCTAGACCCCCCGCCCTAGTCAGGGTCTAGGGACCAACAATGTACATAAACTCCAGCAAGGATTATGCAAGACAGATCAAGTGTTGAGAATAATGATACATATTACCTATCCTCTTTTAGGGCCGAAAACTAATAAACATTTTTCAGGATCTATGGTCTGGGAGGATCTATCTGATGTAAAACCACCATGGTAAATGTGCTGTTTGGTCAGAGAGATCTGACCTGTCTGTATGATGTGGTTGTTGTGTCACTGTTGTGTCCAGACGTGGGTAGAGAATAGATTTTGACACATGGCCCATACTTTGATTGCAGAGCTGCGAGTTTCTGTCGTCAACAAAGCAGGGTCTATTCAGTTGGTGACTTTACTCGAGTGTATCTGTGCAGTATTTGTGACAGAGACCACCATTATTGCCCGCCAGCACGGAGAGGTGGGACCACCTGATTTCAGCACCAGAGCGACAACTACCAGATGAGTGAGCCTCTGGTCTGCTGGACTTTCACCAACGCCCTTTAGTTACTAAGAACCCCCATAAAGATTCCCACCATTTTCTGGACACTGTGTAGTCAATATAGACAGGTGTGATGAGGCCACCCCAACAGCACAAACAGTACTATCCTCCCAAGTAGATGAATACTAGAACATTTTAATAAAACTAACTAGTATAGTACATATATATGTACACTATTGCATTTATGATATAATATTCTATGCATTTCTTTTCATAATCTCTAAATCCTTTTAAGTTCTGGTCAACCTAAAAAATTGACACAGAACAAAATAAATGTAATATACTTATATCAAAAACATTTTACACACGTGAGTTAGTTCAGTGTATTTTAACATTTATTAATATTATTAGTCTTGTTAATATCTGTGGGTATATTTATAATCCATTACACCACACTACATATCATAACCCTAGACACTTTACGTAGCCACATTCATTAAAAAAAAATTAAGTGTGAGGTCGTAGTGGTAGCAAGAAAGGCCTTCTGACAATTCACCACTACATTTTATCTCAGGAGCCTTCACAGCTGGCCTCATACAATTTACATTTAGTAATAACACCATCATACAATACCATCAAACACCACTACAGTTGGTAAGAAAACGAAGATGGCTGTATACCGCTCCACCTATGTCCCAGTCTTGACATATGGATGCGAGTCGTGGGCAATGACTACAACCCACAAAAGCCAGATCCAAACCTCAGAAATGAGGTATCTGAGGAAAGTGGTTGAAGTAACAAGAAGAGACATGGTCCGCAACCAGACGATCCGTCAAGGCCTAAAATCCCCATCCGCTGCAGACCCAAATAGAACAGTCCCAACTAAGATGGTTTGGCCATGTCTGCAGAATGGGAGAAGATCGGCTACCACGACAAGCATGGGAAACAAAGAGCCAGGGATCCAGACCTCCAGGACGACCCAGAGTCCGCTGGGAGGACAACATTAGACAATCTTTGAAGGACTGAGGACTAGAATGGAACCAGGCCAGGAAGAAGACAGCTGATAGAATGGTCTGGCGCTCTCTCTTCCAAACCTCTACACCTCACGGTAGAAGGGGAACGACTAAGTAAGTAAGTAAGAAAATTAATCGATCAACTTCGAACAATTTGATTATAAAAAATCAGAAATATTTTTTAAAAAATCACTAATGACATTTATTTTACGTCTTATAAGACATCGTCCTGAAAATATAATGAAAGTACTGAAAAATTACAACCAAATAATTGATTATTATTGACCATACTTGCCACATTCCATATTATAAACCTCTGACATATCAGATGCTCTCGCATTTTAGCAAAAAAAAAAAAAAAAACATAAACATTGCTAAAAATTTAATAATCGATTAAAATTTTTTTTTCCTTTCAATTAATCGATAAAACATTTATTTACCGATTAATCTATTAATTATTAGTTCAAGATCCCAGCCAATATATATATATATATATATATATATATAGATATATATATATATATATATATATATATATATATATATATATATATATATATATATATATATATATATATATATATATATATATATACGCACACATATATACACACAAGGGGATTGACATAAGTCTTGGGCCTGACCACGAAGGAGTCACAGGAGGAAGATGAAACTTGGCACATTTAAAGTTCATCATATTTGCACTGAATGTGTGAAGTACGCGTTTGTTTCTTCAATGGGTTTTCCCGCTACGGTGCACGGCGCTATGTACCCTATTGACCGGATCTGCTGCTCCAAAGATTTGACAAAACAATGGAAAAGAAGGAGGCCAGAGCTGTGATAAAATTTCTGATGTTTCAGGGAAAAACACCTACAGAAATACACAGGGATATGGAACCAGTGTTTCGTGATTCTTGTCCTTCATATACTTCGGTAAAAAAACTGGTGTCATCAGTTTAAGTGCGGCCGCTCGAATGTTGCTGATCTGCCAAGATCTGGTAGACCAGCCTCAGAGTGCAACGATGAAAATGCAACAAGAGTGAAGAAAATCATTGACCAGGATCGAAAAATGACAATTGTGGAGATAGCTAGTAGAGTAAAACTGAATGAAAGAACAGTTTATAGAATTTTACACAACAGACTGAACATGAGAAAAGTGTGTGCACGCTGGGTTCTGCGACTGTTGACACGTGAACAGAAGCAAACGAGGGTAAATTGCTGTCAACAGTTTCTCAAAAAGTGTCAGTCAAAATTTTTTTTGGAGACCATGGTGACAGTAGATGAGACTTGGGTCCACCATTATGACCCCGAATCCAAAATTGCCAGCATGCAATGGAAAACCCCGGGCTCGCCAACACCTGTTATGCCGAGAGCGCAGAACTCTGCAGGAAAAGTGATGCTGACTGTTTTTTGGGACGGCAAAGGTGTCCTTTTGAAAGATTATCTGCCTCGTGGCAACACAGTTAATGGACAGTACTATGCAGATCTTCTCACCAAACTAAGAAAGGTTGTGACCAGGAAACGAGGGATAACGCGCACTCAAAATCTTCCTTTGCTTCAAGACAACGCGCCCTCTCACAAAGCACGGCTTGTGCAGCTAGCAGCCAACGATTTGAATATTGAAATTCTTCCACACCCACCATATTCTCCAGATTTGGCTCCATCAGACTTTTTTTTATTCCCAAATCTTAAAAAAACAGCTAAAAGGAAATCATTTTGACAACGATGAAGAAGTTATACTGGCATGTGATGACTGGTTTAGTTTGAAAAATAGGGTGTTTTACTCCCAAGGTCTTTTCAAGGTCAAGCAGAGATGGCAGAAGTGTGTCAATTCAGACGGTGGGTATATTGAAAAGGAATAAACACTATACAAAATTTCAGCTCTCTGGGACATGTCCTTCATGGTCAGGCCCAAGACTTATGTCAATCCCCTTGTGTGTGTATATATATATAATCTTTGGTTAATACCAAACCCCTAAAATGACTACTAACATCTGTCGTAATGATGCCCTGCAAATGGCTATTAACGTCTGCTCTGATGATCAGATGATCTGGAAAGGACTACTAGTGTCTGCCCTGATGATGCCGTGTACAGGACTATTAGTGTCTGCCCTGATGATGCCATGAACAGGACTACTAGTGTCTGTCATGATGCCCTGAACTGTTATCAGTTCCTACGGTTCCACACGCGAGCACATCTTTATAGTAAATTGCGTTTCGCTGTCGTGTATGGGAGACAAAGAAATGCGTGTCGTAAGAGGCAACCGATGTGACTTTGTGCTGGCAAATTGTCCATATAAAACAGTTTGCTGCATGCACTTCCACTGCAGGGTTACTTAAATTGCTGTGGCACAGACTTCCTGCAAAGATGCCGAATGCAGTGCTGGCCCTATGCGGTAAGGAGTTGAAAGGATAAAATGTAGAATGTCTTGCCTGATCAACAAGTGTCTTGACCGAAGGATACAACAGTAGAATGTCTTGCCTTATCAACAAGTGTCTTGACCGAAGGATACAACAGTAGAATGTCTTGCCTGATCAACAAGTGTCTTGACCATTCTGAAAGAAAACGGTGAATTTGTTTCAGATGTAATATAGAACTTCATGTTTAACAGTCGCGTGCAGCAACTGTAATCAAGTTCATATCCAGTCAAGTCCGGACTGGCGTGTCGTGTTGATGTAATTGCATACCAAAAATATAATTACCCCTAGTGACTTCCTTTCGTGATTTCGCATTATATGGTAAAATGTTTTTGATGCAAATTTGTGTACCATAGATCTCAAAAGAACTCGTAAAAGGGAAAAGGAATATTTAAGGATCCGGTGTTATTGTTGTTACCATATGCATGAAAAAAAGCAAAAAAATAAATGTTCCATGTATTCCATTGCATAACAGAAAAGTGGATGGCTATTTATCATTAATCAGTTTTTGTTCATACGTGATAGATAATTAAGGGCATAAAATCATCAGAACGCGAAATCGTGTTTAACAAGAACAATTGCGAGTTCTGCAATGTCTATTAGAACAAGCATAAAGAAATAGAAGAAATGGAAAGACTGTCGAGTGTGTATATCGAAGACCGAATTACGAGTATAAAAGCTATAAGAGCAAATTTCTCGCAGTTAAAGAGAATGTATTAGCTTTATATGAAGACCTTGAGACTCAGGCCTGGGCCATTTCGCATTGTGAGGCTCCCTCATTGTTTGGGAAGAGGGGGTTAAAAAGTGCGTTAATCAAACATTCTTGATTGAATAGAGCCGCCCCCTCTCTCGTTGTGAGGTGCGGCCAGGGCCAAAAGGCACTGCCGGTACCTCTTCCCCGTTTGTAAGGCCTGTATTTCACTCATAAATTTATAATTTTTTAATGACAATGATTCATCCCCTTCGCTTTTTCACACACACGCCTCTCTCTCTCTCTCTCTCTCTCTCTCTCTCTCTCTCTCTCTCTCTCTCTCTCTCGCTTTCTAGCTAACGAAGTCCCGCTCTCTATGAGTCGATTTATTTTTAGAAGCTTACTTACTAGGTTCCTTGTTCACCCTGACAAATGTGGCACAATTGATACGTGGACACTCTGGCGCCGCCTGACATTTCCACATAAACTAAGAAAATTTCACGTTTCATTATCTAAAATTCTAACTGTAGTAGCTGTTCTCGAAGAAATCGTTGTGGGTTTTCGTTGAAGACAAACGACACTTGAAATTACTGTCTCGGACAGATTAAATTTTGATGTCAAGAAAAATGAAGAACTATTAAAGATTTTTTTCCAACTCTTATTTTCTTTAATAGCCGTTGTAAGACGGAATATTCAAGCTAAGTAATTTGATCGATTTTCATCTTGGCGGCGTAAGATAATTGTCATCATTTGTAACACCGTCTTTGATCTGACTTACGTGGACACAGAATTCGATTTTTGCTTTACATTTTCAAATTTTTGTACTTTCAGTAACAATGCTCGACACGCTTTCGAAAAGGGAACTTACTCTTCAACAGAAGTGAAGACAATTACTTAAGAAAGAATCTAAAATTTCAAACGGGGTATCTGTCGGTGAAACAATCAAACGAGCCAGCTTTAGATACAGTGTTTTTTTTTTATTACTTCGTCTTAAGACATTGTTTCGCGCGATAAAAAAAAAAAAAAAAAAAAAAAAGATAAGTTAAAAGAAATATATACAAGCATTTTAATAACAACTAAGACATTGATATATTGAAGCTGTTGTGATTTGAAATGTTCTACGGGATGGGGTAACCAGTGCCTTGCCCAACCCTCCTTAGTTCTTTTTTTTTTTACATTTATGGTAGAGAATAGCGTTACAATTGTTGGTGCCAATTCGGGCCCCGGTAACACACGGGTATTTGTTGTAGGCCAGTGTTTCTTGGTGAGCTGAAAGGTGGCGTTTGATACATAGAAAAACTCGAGTGGCGGAGTGGTAAGAGCGCTTGCTTCTCGAGATAAAAGTTACCAGGTTCGAAACTAGGTAGCTAAACGCTCCAGTCTCAGTCATTTTCCCCTATCGTCATCGTTTATACTGTTCCAGTGGTGTGCTAGTGGTCCTTTTCAGGGCTAGCCTCATCAGGGCCCCGTTATGCTAATTGACCGCATGGAGAACAGAACTAGAGTCATGCATGATAAACAGAAATCAGACGTGAAAAGATCTTGAACGGATGGCGCATGACAGGAAGGTGTGACATATATTAGTTGAACTCCCGTGCTCCATACAGAGATAAAGGGTAAGAGTAAGTGAGCATCCAAACATAATAAATTAGGTATTTACGAGCAAGTTACCCGCCAAAATATGACTGGAAGTAATTATGTTGACCAGTATCTGCTGCTTGTCCTGATAACATCGCTGATTCTCCTGTGGCCATTGCATTTCAACTTCATTGGATCTTTATTGTCACGACTTATGGTCAATGCACCATGGACAGATTGAAAAGCCTGCTATTCAATTAATGGGGGTTCAGTTTAGTTTTCACTGTGCAATGCACACTTTCTCTGTATTTTCCTGAAAGGCTGACTGGATTTTTATCATTGTTCGTTACAGGACATGCCACTTAGACAACTTGTTGTGTTGAAATTATTTCGCTTTCCAAACGAGCGAATACGACATTTACAATCATCATAGTCACCATTATATTAAGCGTAATTATAATTTTTATGCACAGACAGATGTAAAGTTTAATAAAGCCTAAAAAAATAGCATTTGAAGAAAACTTTGAAGTTAGCGTTATGAAGTTGCAATTTGTCATGAAGAGATGGAATGTTTCCAAGTTTGGTGTTGGTGTTGGTTTTGATTTGAAGGACCATCTTCATTGCATACGAACAACACCATAAGTTCTCCTATCTCCTTCCTTAGATCACACAAGGAGGATCTCAGCACGGTGCACGAACTTCGTAACACCGGCAAGGATCTCAGTGTGTGTATACAGGAATCACACATTCTATAAATATTTTTTGGTGGGTAGGTTTCCTAATTTTTAAATTTTGCCAGTGCAACGGCCTTATGGCCTACTCTTTACGATTTCCAACTGCCGAGGGATTTTTAACGTACACAACTTGCACGCAGGACATCCTATTTTTTCACCCTTATCCGAGAAGGCTAGGCATCCGATCTCACTAACTAAGAGATCGAGGGGTGGGGGTGGGAGTATGACATCATTCATCATCATCAGCTGCCATCTCCACAACGAAGGTTGGCTGTAAAGGATCTCCAACGTCTTCAGTCTCTTGTCTTGGTGGTGCACTCTGATAGACTCTTTCCTGTCCATCTCTTGATGTTATCTTCCCACTTATAGCGCTGTCTTCCCCTTGCACGTTTGCCTTCAATTCTCCCTTCTAGTATGGTCTTCTGCAAGGTGTTATGCCTTTTTTATGTGGCCAAAGTATTTTAGCTGCCGAACTTTGATCTCCCTCATTAGTTCTCTTTTCATACCTAGATTTTCTAGGACCTCCTTATTTGTTTTCTTCTCTTTCCATGAGATACGCCCCATTCTTCTATATATCCACATTTCAAGAGCCTCAATTCTTTCTTCCAAATGCTTATACATCGTCCATGTTTCTGCGCCATACAGAAATGCAGAATATATATAACACTTTATGATTCTCAGTTTTAATTTGTGAGATAACTGTTTCGATGTCAGTATATGTTTCATGTTGTTGAATGTAGCCTTTCCATTCCTATTCTCTTCTTGATTTCTGTTTCACATCTGCCATCTTCTGTTATTATATGACCAAGATATACGTAACTCTTGACTTGTTCCAGGGTTTTCCCATTTACGCTTATCTTTAATGTGGGTTTATCGTCTGTTTTGCTAATTATCATAGTTTTTGTTTTCTCAATATTAATGTCGAGTCCATATTCATGACTTATACTGTTCACTTTCTTCACTAGTTCTTGTAACTCCTGTTCGCTTTCAGCTAACAACACGGTATCATCTGCATATCTAAGGTTGTTTATTGACCTTCCACTGATGTTTAGTCCTGGTATTTCCTGTATCTGTTTGAAAATATGTTCGGTGTATAAATTGAATAGGCAGGGGGACAGAACACAACCTTGTCTGACACCTCTTTTTATGTCTATGTATGGTGAATAATTCCTTCCAGATCTTACTGTGGCAGTTTGCTCCCAATAAAGGTTACTGAGTATTCGTATATCTTTTCTATCAATACCTATGTCTTCGAGGCATTCAATCATTTTAAAATAAGCTTATTTCCCCACATAATTGCAGCTCTTCAATATATTCTTTAAACATATTACAACAATTTTACACATATATTATACGATATGTATATATATATACTGAAGCACATTAAAAACGCACCACCTGTATAATCCAGAAACAGAGTGTGAAATGTAAATATACGTGTTTACAAGTTTACATATTTGGAATCTTTATTCATTTTCCTGTGAATCCATGCTGGTCATTAATTTGTACATTTGATTGTTATGAAATTCATTGCATTCTGTGCAGGCAAGGGAGAAAACCAAAAATGCAACCAATAAAAAAATTCATTCACACTATCCTCAGTATCTGGTATGTCCACCGTGTGCTTGCAAACAAGCTTGGCAGCGGCTCCGCATGGAACGCACAAGTCTCTGAAGGAAATTCCGGGGAATCAAGTCCCATTCACGTGTAAGAGCAGCTTCGAGCTGTTGCAGATTAGCTGGAGAACCTTGCCTGTAGACTCTGTGTCCAAGCTCGTCCCACAGATGTTCTATAGGGGACATGTCTGGTGATAGGGCAGGCCAATCAATCGTCACAATGTTCTGCTGCTGTAGATATTGCTGCGTAATGCATGCGGTGTGCGCACGTGCGTTATCCTGCTGGAGAAGCTGCAAGTCTGGATAATTTGTGAACGCAGGAGCAACCAATGCACCCAGAACCTCATCTCGATATGTCACAGCATTAACATTTCCACGGAAGACGTGAAGAGGCAAGCGATGGTGAAAACTGAATCCTCCCCAAATGTGAATACTGCCACCTCCAAATCGGTTGTGCTGACGAACACAGCAATCTGCAAAGCGCTCTCCACACCGTCGCCAAATTCGCATACGTCCATCAGCAAAGGATATGTTGAATCTGCTCTCGTCTGTGAATAGGACAGCATTCCACTGCAGTCTAGTCCATCTGACATGTTGCTCTGCCCATTGCAGGCGTTGCTGACGATGTCTGTGAGTCAAGTTTGGCCCAACATAAGGTCGTCTTGTGTGGTAAAGTGGGATGTTATAAATATTTATAGGGGACTTAGTGTACTGACTGAGATCAGCTGTGAAGGTATCTATATCTAATAAGAGTAGTGTATTATAGATAACCTTACTTACTGCCACATATGTATACCTCAGTCAGAATTATTCTGGAATAGTGTGATGACTACGTTATATGTCTAGGGTATGTGTATGATGAAGTGTAAGTCATAACAACAACAGACAGATAAACAATTTGATTTATTCCACCACACTTGACAACACTGCGACACTCACATACATATAACACTCTAAGAGGATATCTTAAAGGAGTCACTGATAACTTTTCAAATAACAATATGTATTCAGTGCTGTCATGAATGTATATGTGTCCTGATTCAAATACAAAGGGAACCAGGAATCACAATCAATTTTAATTACAAGTTATATGTACAGAATTTATTAATATGATTCTTGTAGTGACATATATTATTAATGGTATCCTATGTGTGTCAGTTGTGTAGTGGTAATATGAGGTAATACTGGTTTTGTTTTGTTCAAGCTCTGTTGGTATTTGTCATCATGACTTCAATAGTTTGTTTCTATTAGAACTAGTATTGGAGATGTTCTCAGTTCCTGGTATTAAAACAATTAAATTCCCCTCTTAATTTTAGTTTACAATGTCATTTTAAGATGGGGGTACATAATGTTGAGCTCCATGGCCACACTCTCTTATCTTGCGTGATGACTGCAGTAAAAGACTCCTCTGCTCGATTACTTTAATGAGTTCTGGAGCCACCCCACTGGTTGCTATATGGACCAAAGAGTATGCTGTCCACCTCTGGCTTCAGCAAAGCTCTGACCAGGTGCTGCTCAATAACTTTAAGACCACGGTCCCTGAAACAAGAAGGTTGTACCTTCTACGTCAGAACTAATTTATACTCCATTTCTACACTGAGCACAATACATCACAAACATTGAGTTCAGAGCGTTAGGGCAACTGTCAGCTTCATCTGAAATACTTTATACCAGTATTTCCCTCCCTAATGGTTACTACGCCTCTGCAATTCCAGCATTATTTCTTTCTAGTTAATAATCTAGGTGTCAGTGTACTGTTTGGCCATTCCATGCAGTTTTACTTTCCTCCGACACCTTCTGTTCAGGCTGGAGCACTATAGGCTTTACATCATTTTCGCTACTGAACCACACATATATACAGACATAATTTATCAATTTACATTCAATTTTCATTTTAAAATATTGAATATTTCAAGCTTACCACAATTCATGGAAATAATAATAAACAGTTTCGTTGACTGGCAATGAATATAGCACAACTCCGATCTGCCGATGTCCCAGGCTTTATTTTATAAAAAATATACACTGGTGCTCAACGCACTGCTTCTTAGTAGGTTTATTACAAGATGTGGCAATGAACAGACGCTCTGAATTGAGTATATTCGCAGCTCTACCCAATCACACCACGTCTACACATCTTTTCAAAAAAGTACCCCTTTCTCACGTTTCCCCTGACAACACAAGATAGTATTTATAGTCCGACCAATCGTGTTTAGTCTTTCATTTGTTGCGCTCCAATCAAATAGGAGTTAACATGGTAGGCTATTTCCGTAACGTAATGTTTCTTCAAACACGTTATAAAAAAATTTTATGAGCAGAAATGATTTCATGCTGTCAGGCACCCCCACTATTTTATTTTGGCCATAACTTGGTAATTCCTAGACTATTTGCGTAACGTTTTACATATTCTTTGTCAGCAAACCCTAAGGAACCCAAATATACGAATTTAATGGAGCCAATATGCATTTTCTTCTAGGATAGTCGTGCTGTTACTACCTTCTCACTTCCAAACTTGAGGGTGTCTGGGTACTGTCATGTTTTCAAACGTAAACCGGTATAATGTCATAATTCCCAATAAGCGTTTTTCAGGATTTTAAAACCTAACTCTGGTATGGGTAGTGAATTTTATCACTGTCGATTTGAAATAAATTTAGTGCATGTGGCCTTACACGCGTGATGGCAGCAATTGTGTATCGCGCGACGCGTGTTTAGTGTTGCACGTGTCCCTGCTTTCTGCCTCTCCCTTCTCGCTATCCTTTAGTCCATCTGTCTTTTAGTTACGCCGTGTATAAAATGGAATGAATGAAATATTAAATTTAGGTCATTGATCAGCTTGCGTATCTCAAGGTTTTTCCAAGAAATACAGTACACGTTTCATTGAAGAAAGCGTGCAGCGACACAGTAGGCTTTTACTATCAACGTGAAAGCGTTACAGTTTGCCGACGAAGTAGAAAACAAGGGGGATTTCGAGTACAGTCATTGTGACAGCACTGTTCTTTACCATTCTTCTTTCCTTTTATTAAATTTATTTGTTTGGCTTTGCATTTACGTTTTAATTTATATATGGGGATTAGAATAATTCACGACATCTTGCAGTAAGGCCTGTATCTCTGAGTCGTCGTATGACTGTCATTCGAGAGACTTGCCCACGCTTACCCACTATTGCTCTTGCTGTTTGACTTGCCGGGAGAGAACGATTCCTTAGGTGACTCAGCACAATATGACGATCTTGCGCAGGGGTAGTAACTCGTGGTTGGCCACTCCGAAGTCTATCCCGGGCACTGCCAGTGGTTCCGTAACGACATTGAAACGTACAATTGCTGTGTGGTGGCAATTGACTTCTTGCCCGCGAGATTTCCGGTCTCCAACATACGATTCCTTAGTGTGACTCAGCACAATATGACGATTTCTTGCAGCAGGGTAGTAACTCGTGGTCCACTAATAAGACGAAGTCTACATCCCCACTGTGTGAAGTCTATTGCGGGTAATGACTATTGCCTTTCTTGGTTCCGTAACGTTCATTGAAACGTACAATAGTGCTGTGGTGGCAATTCATCCTTCTGGCAATGCCCGCGAGCTCATTCCGGTCTCCAACATACCAATGGCTCGTTGGTGGTCGTTTTCAGATAGTCGTGGCATTTCAAGCACATGTACTGGGTGTTTTGTCTCAACGGCCTTTTTATACCGAGTATACTGCCACAACGCGTACACATTTTCAGGGTCATAGCTGTTGGGAATCGTGTTGCACGTGTAACTTTCATTGTTTTCGTGTAGTCTGTACACAAACCCGTGGGTTGAATCATGCACTTTCCATTCCAGCAGCCATTCGCTCTCTATCTCATGACAAACACGGGGGAAATCCATTCCCACACTTTTTTTTCCAGCTTCTCGGCATCAGTATATATAATAGTGGTGCGTTTTTAATGTGCTTCAGTATATATATAAGACTACTGCTGCCCTGGGCGACTGATTTAAGGTTTTGCTCGTGGCTGGCAGTCTCATGACGTACACCAGATTGCTACAGAAGTCAGCTCTGCAGGAACATGTGTTTGATACAGACATCTGGCATGGGGACCGGCTGCGGATGTGGCTTAGTGCTCCTTCGTAAGAAGCAAACAAAAAATGATGCTGATGATGAGTCATTGAGGACGACAATGAGAAGGAGGTTACATTTAGAAGTTGTAGAAGGAATGGTGGTGTCGGTAGTTGGTGCAGCATCAGTAGTGGAAGTAGCACCAGCAGCATAATTAGATAATGTGTGTAGTATTTGCTGTTGACCTTATAATGGGTCTAACTATGAAGCAGTGACTTTTGCTGCGCCCCGATCTCAAAGTTGGCTATAATAGACCCTTCAGTCATAACTGACTATGGGAATGCGCCCCTGAGGTGACAGCCCTCAGCTGCTTATTTTCCTGATGCTCCTGTCGAAGTTTTCTCCTCTCTTCGGCTTGTTGTGTGACCTTCTTTTCGCCCAATCTGAAGTGGCGCCGTAAATAGCATCGCCACTTGGTGCGATCGGCAGCTTCATCCTCCCACGTTGCTGGATTTATGTCCACTGCCCTCGTATCTCTCTTGCACACATCTTTGAACCTCAGCTGCGGTCGTCCAACTGTTCTTTTGCCATCTGCTAGTTGCCCGTAGAAGACATCTTTTGGGATGCGACTGTCTTCCATGCGGCGGACATGGCCAAGCCAGCGTAGTCTGCGCTGTCTAAGCATGTATACATACTTTGAAGGCCAGCACGTGATAACACCTCGACATTTGTCACTATTTTTCCACGAGATGCCGAGGATGTGGCGTAGACACCGTAAATAGAAGGTATTGAGTCTTCTGTCTTGCTTAGCATAAGTTGTCCAAGTCTCGCTGCCATATAGGAGAGTGCTGGTGACGCAGGCGTTATATACCGCAGCCTTGGTCTTCGTTGTGAGTTTGGGGTTTCCCCAAACACGCGATCTGAGGCGGGCAAAGGTAGCTGCAGCTTTGCCAATGCGGCTGTGAATTTCTGTGTCCAGTGAGAGTTTGTCATTGATGGTAGACCCCAGGTATGTGAAGTGGTGCACCACTGCCAATTCATAGTTATCGATAGTGATAACTGGTGCAGCACCATCATCCTGACTCAGCACATTCGTTTTCTTTAGACTAATTGTGAGGCCAAAGTCCTTGCATGCTCGGGTGAAGCGATTCATCAAGCTCTGAAGCTCCTGTTGGCTTTGAGTGACGACTGCAGCGTCATCAGCGAACAACAAGTCCCTTATGGTGACCCTTCTGATTTTTATTTTTGCCTTCAGCCTTGAAAGATTAAACAGACGGCCATCTGACCTAGTGTGAAGGCATATCCCTTCAGTTGCATCTCTGAATGCATGTTTCAGGAGTAAGGCAAAGAAGATCCCGAAGAGGGCCCGAGCCAGAACACAGCCTTGTTTAACGCCACTTCTTTTATCAAAGGGTTGTGATGTGCTTCCAGCATATTGGACTGTTCCCTTCATGCCGTCATGGAATGACTTTATCATTTCCAGCAATTTAGCAGGGCAGCCTATTTTCAGGAGGATTTTGAAGAGTCCATCCCTACTAACCAGGTCAAATGCTTTTGTGAGTGTCACGAGAGGGTAGATGTTATTATTGAACTTTTAAGATATCCTGGACACAAAGTTGTATCAGGTGATACCAGGATAGTGCCAGATAAGAGTCTGGTCTTATAAGTAATACCCCCTTCTCTGAAAAGAGTAAGGGTGTATAGAAATCAAAGGTAGGATCAAGCTGTATAAGTTCCTAGAGAAGATGGTAATATATTACTCTAGGTTCCTGCTTGCCCCTCCCCAGATCCTCCTCTGTTAATTTTATTATTATTATTATTATTAACTCTGCTAGGGGTATTAACTAATCCATCTACCAACAGGAACTGTAACTTAACTTAAAGAATTTAAGTAAGTCTGCTGGTAAATATTTACAATTTATTTTTACAGATTTTCTTTTCTGTTCGAAATTCTTTTCAAGAAAATCAAATTTTATATACATCATTTAAATAAATAAAACATTTGAAAATAGTTCTAAATTTGCACAAGTCACCCAAGTTGTAGCAAGTCCTTCGCTCTTGGTTGAACTAGCTGTTTGTAGAATATATATGTCTTTATAACACTGTTATTTCACTGTCATTTAATTTAGGCTATCACTGACTATTCTTATGCCCACCAAAAATCATCATAAACTGTGTCTTTATTAGAATCTTGATTTTTATATAGTGGTGTCATCAGGATACTCTGACCAGTAGCCTTGTTTAGCCACTTATCTTGGTGTATTGAAGTCTGTCACACTCCTGACATGGAAGGAAAAGTCATATGAAGTTCCTCCAGGCAGTAGATACTGGGTAACTGGCCCTATAGACAACAAGGGCTCTCGCATCACAAGTTCCAGCAGTAGTGGCTGACTCTTTCAAGTGTGGGTGGTTGACAGAATAAAACCTGAAACATATTGGATTAACAGTTGGGCGACCACAGCTGAGGTTCAAAGATGTGTGCAAGAGAGATATGAGGACACTGGATGTGGTGAAGTGGGATGTTATAAATATTTATAGGGGACTTAGTGTACTGACTGAGATCAGCTGTGAAGGTATCTATATCTATTAAGAGTAGTGTATTATAGATAACCTTACTTGCTACCACATATCTATATATCTCAGTCAGAATTATTCTGCAATAGTGTGATGACTACGTTATGTGTCTAGGGTATGTGTAGGATGAAGTGTAAGTCAAAACAACAACAGACAGATAAACAATTAAATTTAATCCACTACTCTTGACAACACTGTGACACTCACATACATATAACACTCTATAAGGATATCTTAAAAGAGTCACTGATAACTTTTCAAATAACAATATGTATTCATTACTGGCATGAATGAATATGTGTCCTGATTCAACTACAAAGGGAACCAGGAATCACAAGCAATTTAAATTACAAGTATATATACAGAATTTATTAATATGAATATTGTAGTGACATATATTATTAAAAATATCCTATGTGTGTCAGTTGTGTAGTGGTAATATGAGGTAATACTGGTTTTGTTTTGTTCAAGCTCTGTTGGTATTTGTCATCATGACTTCAATAGTTTGTCTTTAGGGACTAGTATTGGAGATGTTCTCAGTTCCTGATATTAAGACAAGTAAATTCCCCTCTTAAGGTTATTTTTACAAAGTCATTTCAAGATGAGGGGACATAATGTTGAGCTCAGCTGGCCAAATCTGCTTATCTTGAGTGATGGTGGCAGGAAAGGACTCCTCTGCTCGAATTCTCCCCTGGGCTCTGGAGACACCTCACTGATAGCTAAAAAGACCAAGGAGTATGCTGTCCGACTCTGGATTCAGCAAAGCTCTGACCAGGTGCTGCTCAGTACCATCAAGACCACGGTCCCACAATTTCATGGAAATAAACACAGATACGTTGATTAGCAATGAATTCTGGCACATTTACTGGCACAAATTCCCATCTGCTTATGTTCCAGGCTTTTATTTTAGCAAAAATGTGAGCTGGCTTCAACGCACTGTCGCTCTATCAAGCTTATTTAAACAAGTGGTTTCGAACTAACGCTCCTAAGTGATTATATCAGCGAGTCTAGCCAATGAGGCCCCGTTTCGACAAGTGTTTGAAAAAATGTTACCTTTCCCCGTCTCCCCTAACAACGAAAGATAGTATTTATAGCCCGACCAATCGTGGTCAGTCTTTCATTTGTTGCGCTCCAATCAATTTGGAGTTTACATGGTAGGCTATTTCTGTAACGTAAGTTTTTTCAAACACGTTATAAAAAAAATTTTATGAGCAGAAATGATTTCAGGCATCCCCAATATTTTATTTTGGTTATAACTTGTTAATTCCTAGACTATTTGCGTAACGTTTTACATATTCTTTGTCAGCAAGCCCTAAGGAACCCAAATATCCCAATTTAAAGGAGCTACGTGGCTGCGTTCAAAATATGTATTTTCTACCTCCTGTTTCGAAGATGTGCTGTCTGGGTACTGTTATGTTTTCAACCGTAAACCCATCTATTGTTATCTTTCCTAATAAGCGTTTTTTATGATTTATAAACCTAACTCTGGGATGGGTAATGTATTTTATCACTGTCCGTCTGAAAAAAAAAGTTAGTGCATGTAGTCTTACACGCGTGATGGCAGCATTTGTGTATCGCGCGAAGCGTGTTTAGTGTTCGGCTTTCTGCCTCTCCCTTCCCGCTATCCTTTTGTCCATCTGTCTTTCGTTTTGGTAACGCAGTATAATTAATGTTAGGATTAATTTAGGTCATTACGCAGGGCCTCTCAATGTTTTTTCCAAGAAATACAGCACACGTTTCATTGAAGAAGGCGGGTAATAATACAGTAAGCTTTACTATCAACGTGAAAGCGTTACAATTTGCAGACGAAGCAGAAAACAAGGGGGATTTCGAGTACATTCCTTGTGACAGCACTGTTATTTTTCCATTGCTCTTCTCTTTATTAATTTTATGTATTTATTAGGCTTTATATTTACTTGATAATTTATATATGTGGATTAGAATATTCCACGACACCTCCCCTCTTAAAACAGACATTATATGTCAGTCCTTTATTCTATATACACATAGAGAAATTTATTATTATTTCTGGGGTTTACGGTGATTCTCATCACACGGATGGCGGCTTAAAAAATCAGCTCCCAAATTGGTTTTTCCAGATATATACTCGATGCTAAAATTATATGGAGCCAGAAGCAAAGACCATCGGAGTAACCTAGAGTTCTCATGCTTAGCCTGTGCTAGAAACGATAAAGGTTTGTGATCTGTTTGCAACTTAAATGCCTTCCCATATAGATAAATATTGAATTTCTTTATTGCCCATATTACTGCAAGACATTCTTTTTCGCTAGTTGAGTAGTTGATTTCAGCTTTATTCAACTTTCTGCTAGCATATGCCACTGGGCTTAATTCCCCATCCAATGCATCTGATTTCTGTAGTAGAGTTGCACCTAACCCAATATTACTTGCATCCGTCCTTACTATGAATTCTTGACTTAAGTCAGGTAATTTCAAAATGGGTTTACTTGTGAGCTTTTCCTTCAATTCTTGGTAAGTCATTTCATATTGTGGTGTCCATGTAATGCGATCTGGATGTCCTTTACGTGTCAATTCCGTTAAAGGTGCACATATGGAATTAAAGTTTTTGATATACTTCTGGTAGAAACCACATAATGAGACAAAGGATCTCACGTCCTTCTTGGTTTGTGGTCTCGGGGCTTTCTGTAGTTTCTCTAAATTCTTTGGGTCAGGGGTCATGTTTCCCTGATAAACTGTGTGTCCCAAAAATTCCAATTCTTTACATCCAACGCAACATTTGGTTGGTCGGGCTGTTAAATTTGCCTCCCTAAGTCGATCAAACAGCATGTTCAGAGAGTCAATGTGTTCCTCAAAGGTTTCTGTTGCTATAAGGATATCATCCATAAAATTTGTTATACAGGGATTATTCAGAGGATCCAATAATTTTCTCATCATTCTAGAGAAGACACTAGGCGCATTCTTCAATCCAAATGGCAATCTATTAAACTCATAGTGTCCTTCTGAGGTACTAAAAGCTAGGTATGGTCTAACCTCAGGCTTTACTGGAATCTGATAGTATCCTTTACTCAGATCCACTTTTGAGAAATATTTAGCTTTATTTAGTCTGGCAAACAGCTGATTTGTATCCGGCAATGGATCCACCTGTCCTTCTGTAATAGCATTCAGTCTCCTGTAATCTATACAGAGTCTATGTTCTCCAGAGGGCTTCCTTAAGAGTACAACACCGGAACTATACGAAGACTCACTGTGCGAAATAATTCCTTCCTTCAATAGATAGTCTATCTCTTCCTTCAAAGCTTTTTCCTTAGCAAACGGAATCGAATATGGTTTCATACAGACAGGTGTGGAGTCTATGAGTTTCATATCATATTCCAATAGGTTTGTATGCCCTGGTCGGTCTGTTAACACCTCTGCATGAGTATTTAGAACCTGTTGCACTTTCTCTTTCTGAGTTTTCGTTAAATGTGTACTGATTTTCACCTGTGCTGCTGTCTCACAGGGGTGTAATGGATATTCAAATGATGAAAGTGGTTCCTTTTTCATCTCCATGGCGATGGACAAGGTCAACAAGTGTGTCTCTTCCTGATGTTCTCTTTCCAAATATTTCTTCAGGAGATTCACATGATAGATTTTTTTTTTTCCCCTTCTTATCTATCTTATAATTTGTTCTAGATACCTTCTCTAAAACTGTATATGGACCCTGCCATCCAATTTGTAACTTATTCTGACTCCCGGGCAAAAGAAGCAGTACCTTCTCTCCCACAGCCAAATCTCTGTCTTTCGCCTTCCTGTTATAATAGGCAGCATGTTTCTTCCTGGCTTGTTTCAAATTTTCATTGGCAAGTTTCCAGCCAGTTTTTAACCGAGTGGTCAGCTCATTCACATATTGGTATGAAGATGTAATGTTTTCCTCTGCCTTTTCATCAGTCCACGTTCTTAACAAAGCTACATATGGACCTTTAATTGTGTGGACCTATTTGTCCATGCACCGGTATGGTCTCTTCCACTCGAAGCTTTATAGTGATGATTTTTCCTCCCAGAATTATCATTCACAAAACGACCGCTACCAATTTTTCTTTTGGGGCTTTCTCCCCACTTAAAATTCTTGATGAGAGATTTCCTCCCTACATCCTCTTCCTCCAGTTTGTTTAAGTCCGATTGAGGGATTGTCGGCTTATCCTGGGGTAAGACATCCTTTTGCACTCTCCGCATAGTGGCCATTGTAAAACAGTTAAGTGAAGCTTGTCCGTGAAAAGGGGCTTCCCATTCCATTTGGTCCACTTTATCAAATCTATTTTTCCTTTTATTGTCAGGCCTGATTTTGCCCCATGGCGTGTCCAGGTCCTGATCCATGTTCCCACTTGTGGGTGTTCCCTCATGTGCTATGCTACACCTTTCTACAAAATTCTCAATGTCCCATCTTGCTTTGGGCCAATAATAATTGTGAGCCACCTTTTGAATGATGGTACCTATCTTCTCATGGTCCCCATCTGGTTTCACATGTAGGCTCCTTATTAAGTCTGCCCTATATCTTTTAGGAAGTACCAGCTGTCCGTGACCTTTGGATCTAGCTCCAGTCTTCCTATACATCAACTTGTTTTTCATATAAAAATCTCCCTTGCCTGGAGTTGTATGACAAGTTGACAATTTTCTGAAACAAGGCTTGAGTGTTTTATCCCCAGCCTGTGCCTTCCTCATCTCTTCTGGAGTGGTATCCAACATAATATCCTCCTCCTGTCTTGAGGTCGACCTGACCTGAAGGGTTGCCATATACACAGGTTTCCTTCTGCAACGGTCAGTGTCATGATTGTCCATCTGACAATTCTTACACCACCTTTTTCCTTGGTTGAAAGATTTTCTTTCATCATATTTCCTTTCATCGAATTGTGGGAATTTATTTTTATTTTCATACCGTGGCCTATCAAATTGGTGCTTACCTTTATTTTGATCCTTAGGATCAAATTTATTAAAGTTCTGTGGTGCCCTAAAGTTATCCACTTGTTTCTTTTTATTACCTGTTACCTCTGCTTGAGCTGCTTGATACCTTTCAGCAACATTTAGCAACTCATCCAGCCTCTCTGCACCTTGTTCCATGAGAAACTTTCTCAGGTCTGGAGCCATGGACTCTCTTAATTGCTCTATAAGGACCATTTCCTTAAGATCTTGGGTTTTCCCCAGAGAAGTCCATTTCTCCAAGTATGTCTCTATTCGTGCAGAGAACTGGTGATAGGTTTCACCTGACAGTAGTTTAGCAGTCCTAAATTTTTTCCTATAGAATTCTGCATTCTTTTCATACCATAACAAAAGAGCCTGCTTTAGCATGTCATAATTTTCCTGATCACCTCTGCTCATTTTTGCAAAAACTTCATAAGCTGCCCCACGAAGTCCCTGAGATAACTTTAAGCTCCACCTTTCTCTCTCTAACCCATACGTGGTAGCTAATAGTTCATACCTATTTATATAGCTCTCAATATCATCGTCTTTCTCAACAAAATGATCTAAATGAAAGTTCATAGCTGAGGTTGAGGCTCCCTGAGTAACCGTAGCATCAGAGGCAAAGGGGCTGGCACCATTTTCAGGAGCATGGCCTTGAAACTCAAACTCCCTTAGTCGTAACTCATGTTCCCTTTGTAATCTTTTCTCCTCCTTTTCTGCTTCCCTCTCTGCAGCTAATCTCTTCTCTTCTCTTTCTGCAGTCAATCTTCTTTCTTCTGCAGCTAATTTCTTCTCTTCCTTTTCTGCTTCCAATTTCTTAGCCTCAGCCTCAATCTGCAACCTCTTAGTCTCAGCCTCAGCTTCAAACTGTAACTTCTTAATTTCCCTTTCAGCCTCTAACCTTCTTTCGGCTTCTTTTTCTAATCTTCTTTCTTCGCGTTCAATAAATTTGTCACATTCCGTCGTGACATAGGCAACCATAACTTGCCCATCTAATCCTAACTCTTTTGCAGTCTGAACAGCAGCAGATCGAAACTTGGCCAGGTCCGCCATTGTCTATCAGGTAAATTTCTACAATGTCTAACCAACAATTTAATCTCTAAATATATCTAATGGACACACAGGCACCGTGAGCTCAACCTTATTTAATTCCACCCAAGGATACCTTTTAATTCTTATATTCCCTGAAGTGAATTACCCCCAATATTTTTAATAGGTAAAGATTCAAAATCCCAAGAGCGAGACCCCAATATATGTGGTGAAGTGGGATGTTATAAATATTTATAGGGGACTTAGTGTACTGACTGAGATCAGCTGTGAAGGTATCTATATCTATTAAGAGTAGTGTATTATAGATAACCTTACTTGCTACCACATATCTATATATCTCAGTCAGAATTATTCTGCAATAGTGTGATGACTACGTTATGTGTCTAGGGTATGTGTAGGATGAAGTGTAAGTCAAAACAACAACAGACAGATAAACAATTAAATTTAATCCACTACTCTTGACAACACTGTGACACTCACATACATATAACACTCTATAAGGATATCTTAAAAGAGTCACTGATAACTTTTCAAATAACAATATGTATTCATTACTGGCATGAATGAATATGTGTCCTGATTCAACTACAAAGGGAACCAGGAATCACAAGCAATTTAAATTACAAGTATATATACAGAATTTATTAATATGAATATTGTAGTGACATATATTATTAAAAATATCCTATGTGTGTCAGTTGTGTAGTGGTAATATGAGGTAATACTGGTTTTGTTTTGTTCAAGCTCTGTTGGTATTTGTCATCAGCTCGAATTCTCCCCTGGGCTCTGGAGACACCTCACTGATAGCTAAAAAGACCAAGGAGTATGCTGTCCGACTCTGGATTCAGCAAAGCTCTGACCAGGTGCTGCTCAGTACCATCAAGACCACGGTCCCACAATTTCATGGAAATAAACACAGATACGTTGATTAGCAATGAATTCTGGCACATTTACTGGCACAAATTCCCATCTGCTTATGTTCCAGGCTTTTATTTTAGCAAAAATGTGAGCTGGCTTCAACGCACTGTCGCTCTATCAAGCTTATTTAAACAAGTGGTTTCGAACTAACGCTCCTAAGTGATTATATCAGCGAGTCTAGCCAATGAGGCCCCGTTTCGACAAGTGTTTGAAAAAATGTTACCTTTCCCCGTCTCCCCTAACAACGAAAGATAGTATTTATAGCCCGACCAATCGTGGTCAGTCTTTCATTTGTTGCGCTCCAATCAATTTGGAGTTTACATGGTAGGCTATTTCTGTAACGTAAGTTTTTTTCAAACACGTTATAAAAAAAATTTTATGAGCAGAAATGATTTCATGCTGTCAGGCATCCCCAATATTTTATTTTGGTTATAACTTGTTAATTCCTAGACTATTTGCGTAACGTTTTACATATTCTTTGTCAGCAAGCCCTAAGGAACCCAAATATCCCAATTTAAAGGAGCTACGTGGCTGCGTTCAAAATATGTATTTTCTACCTCCTGTTTCGAAGATGTGCTGTCTGGGTACTGTTATGTTTTCAACCGTAAACCCATCTATTGTTATCTTTCCTAATAAGCGTTTTTTATGATTTATAAACCTAACTCTGGGATGGGTAATGTATTTTATCACTGTCCGTCTGAAAAAAAAGTTAGTGCATGTAGTCTTACACGCGTGATGGCAGCATTTGTGTATCGCGCGAAGCGTGTTTAGTGTTCGGCTTTCTGCCTCTCCCTTCCCGCTATCCTTTTGTCCATCTGTCTTTCGTTTTGGTAACGCAGTATAATTAATGTTAGGATTAATTTAGGTCATTACGCAGGGCCTCTCAATGTTTTTTCCAAGAAATACAGCACACGTTTCATTGAAGAAGGCGGGTAATAATACAGTAAGCTTTACTATCAACGTGAAAGCGTTACAATTTGCAGACGAAGCAGAAAACAAGGGGGATTTCGAGTACATTCCTTGTGACAGCACTGTTATTTTTCCATTGCTCTTCTCTTTATTAATTTTATGTATTTATTAGGCTTTATATTTACTTGATAATTTATATATGTGGATTAGAATATTCCACGACACCTCCCCTCTTAAAACAGACATTATATGTCAGTCCTTTATTCTATATACACATAGAGAAATTTATTATTATTTCTGGGGTTTACGGTGATTCTCATCACACGGATGGCGGCTTAAAAAATCAGCTCCCAAATTGGTTTTTCCAGATATATACTCGATGCTAAAATTATATGGAGCCAGAAGCAAAGACCATCGGAGTAACCTAGAGTTCTCATGCTTAGCCTGTGCTAGAAACGATAAAGGTTTGTGATCTGTTTGCAACTTAAATGCCTTCCCATATAGATAAATATTGAATTTCTTTATTGCCCATATTACTGCAAGACATTCTTTTTCGCTAGTTGAGTAGTTGATTTCAGCTTTATTCAACTTTCTGCTAGCATATGCCACTGGGCTTAATTCCCCATCCAATGCATCTGATTTCTGTAGTAGAGTTGCACCTAACCCAATATTACTTGCATCCGTCCTTACTATGAATTCTTGACTTAAGTCAGGTAATTTCAAAATGGGTTTACTTGTGAGCTTTTCCTTCAATTCTTGGTAAGTCATTTCATATTGTGGTGTCCATGTAATGCGATCTGGATGTCCTTTACGTGTCAATTCCGTTAAAGGTGCACATATGGAATTAAAGTTTTTGATATACTTCTGGTAGAAACCACATAATGAGACAAAGGATCTCACGTCCTTCTTGGTTTGTGGTCTCGGGGCTTTCTGTAGTTTCTCTAAATTCTTTGGGTCAGGGGTCATGTTTCCCTGATAAACTGTGTGTCCCAAAAATTCCAATTCTTTACATCCAACGCAACATTTGGTTGGTCGGGCTGTTAAATTTGCCTCCCTAAGTCGATCAAACAGCATGTTCAGAGAGTCAATGTGTTCCTCAAAGGTTTCTGTTGCTATAAGGATATCATCCATAAAATTTGTTATACAGGGATTATTCAGAGGATCCAATAATTTTCTCATCATTCTAGAGAAGACACTAGGCGCATTCTTCAATCCAAATGGCAATCTATTAAACTCATAGTGTCCTTCTGAGGTACTAAAAGCTAGGTATGGTCTAACCTCAGGCTTTACTGGAATCTGATAGTATCCTTTACTCAGATCCACTTTTGAGAAATATTTAGCTTTATTTAGTCTGGCAAACAGCTGATTTGTATCCGGCAATGGATCCACCTGTCCTTCTGTAATAGCATTCAGTCTCCTGTAATCTATACAGAGTCTATGTTCTCCAGAGGGCTTCCTTAAGAGTACAACACCGGAACTATACGAAGACTCACTGTGCGAAATAATTCCTTCCTTCAATAGATAGTCTATCTCTTCCTTCAAAGCTTTTTCCTTAGCAAACGGAATCGAATATGGTTTCATACAGACAGGTGTGGAGTCTATGAGTTTCATATCATATTCCAATAGGTTTGTATGCCCTGGTCGGTCTGTTAACACCTCTGCATGAGTATTTAGAACCTGTTGCACTTTCTCTTTCTGAGTTTTCGTTAAATGTGTACTGATTTTCACCTGTGCTGCTGTCTCACAGGGGTGTAATGGATATTCAAATGATGAAAGTGGTTCCTTTTTCATCTCCATGGCGATGGACAAGGTCAACAAGTGTGTCTCTTCCTGATGTTCTCTTTCCAAATATTTCTTCAGGAGATTCACATGATAGATTTTTTTTTTCCCCTTCTTATCTATCTTATAATTTGTTCTAGATACCTTCTCTAAAACTGTATATGGACCCTGCCATCCAATTTGTAACTTATTCTGACTCCCGGGCAAAAGAAGCAGTACCTTCTCTCCCACAGCCAAATCTCTGTCTTTCGCCTTCCTGTTATAATAGGCAGCATGTTTCTTCCTGGCTTGTTTCAAATTTTCATTGGCAAGTTTCCAGCCAGTTTTTAACCGAGTGGTCAGCTCATTCACATATTGGTATGAAGATGTAATGTTTTCCTCTGCCTTTTCATCAGTCCACGTTCTTAACAAAGCTACATATGGACCTTTAATTGTGTGGACCTATTTGTCCATGCACCGGTATGGTCTCTTCCACTCGAAGCTTTATAGTGATGATTTTTCCTCCCAGAATTATCATTCACAAAACGACCGCTACCAATTTTTCTTTTGGGGCTTTCTCCCCACTTAAAATTCTTGATGAGAGATTTCCTCCCTACATCCTCTTCCTCCAGTTTGTTTAAGTCCGATTGAGGGATTGTCGGCTTATCCTGGGGTAAGACATCCTTTTGCACTCTCCGCATAGTGGCCATTGTAAAACAGTTAAGTGAAGCTTGTCCGTGAAAAGGGGCTTCCCATTCCATTTGGTCCACTTTATCAAATCTATTTTTCCTTTTATTGTCAGGCCTGATTTTGCCCCATGGCGTGTCCAGGTCCTGATCCATGTTCCCACTTGTGGGTGTTCCCTCATGTGCTATGCTACACCTTTCTACAAAATTCTCAATGTCCCATCTTGCTTTGGGCCAATAATAATTGTGAGCCACCTTTTGAATGATGGTACCTATCTTCTCATGGTCCCCATCTGGTTTCACATGTAGGCTCCTTATTAAGTCTGCCCTATATCTTTTAGGAAGTACCAGCTGTCCGTGACCTTTGGATCTAGCTCCAGTCTTCCTATACATCAGTTTGTTCTTCATATAAAACTCTCCCTTGCCTGGAGTTGTATGACAAGTTGACAATTTTCTGAAACAAGGCTTGAGTGTTTTATCCCCAGCCTGTGCCTTCCTCATCTCTTCTGGAGTGGTATCCAACATAATATCCTCCTCCTGTCTTGAGGTCGACCTGACCTGAAGGGTTGCCATATACACAGGTTTCCTTCTGCAACGGTCAGTGTCATGATTGTCCATCTGACAATTCTTACACCACCTTTTTCCTTGGTTGAAAGATTTTCTTTCATCATATTTCCTTTCATCGAATTGTGGGAATTTATTTTTATTTTCATACCGTGGCCTATCAAATTGGTGCTTACCTTTATTTTGATCCTTAGGATCAAATTTATTAAAGTTCTGTGGTGCCCTAAAGTTATCCACTTGTTTCTTTTTATTACCTGTTACCTCTGCTTGAGCTGCTTGATACCTTTCAGCAACATTTAGCAACTCATCCAGCCTCTCTGCACCTTGTTCCATGAGAAACTTTCTCAGGTCTGGAGCCATGGACTCTCTTAATTGCTCTATAAGGACCATTTCCTTAAGATCTTATGTTTTCCCCAGAGAAGTCCATTTCTCCAAGTATGTCTCTATTCGTGCAGAGAACTGGTGATAGGTTTCACCTGACAGTAGTTTAGCATTCCTAAATTTTTTCCTATAAAATTCTGCATTCTTTTCATACCTTAACAAAAGAGCCTGCTTTAGCATGTCATAATTTTCCTGATCACCTCTGCTCATTTTTGCAAAAACTTCATAAGCTGCCCCACGAAGTCCCTGAGATAACTTTAAGCTCCACCTTTCTCTCTCTAACCCATACGTGGTAGCTAATAGTTCATACCTATTTATATAGCTCTCAATATCATCGTCTTTCTCAACAAAATGATCTAAATGAAAGTTCATAGCTGAGGTTGAGGCTCCCTGAGTAACCGTAGCATCAGAGGCAAAGGGGCTGGCACCATTTTCAGGAGCATGGCCTTGAAACTCAAACTCCCTTAGTCGTAACTCATGTTCCCTTTGTAATCTTTTCTCCTCCTTTTCTGCTTCCCTCTCTGCAGCTAATCTCTTCTCTTCTCTTTCTGCAGTCAATCTTCTTTCTTCTGCAGCTAATTTCTTCTCTTCCTTTTCTGCTTCCAATTTCTTAGCCTCTTTGTCAGCCTCAATCTGCAACCTCTTAGTCTCAGCCTCAGCTTCAAATTGTAACTTCTTAATTTCCCTTTCAGCCTCTAACCTTCTTTCGGCTTCTTTTTCTAATCTTCTTTCTTCGCGTTCAATAAATTTGTCACATTCCGTCGTGACATAGGCAACCATAACTTGCCCATCTAATCCTAACTCTTTTGCAGTCTGAACAGCAGCAGATCGAAACTTGGCCAGGTCCGCCATTGTCTATCAGGTAAATTTCTACAATGTCTAACCAACAATTTAATCTCTAAATATATATTTAATGGACAACACAGGCACCGTGAGCTCAACCTTATTTAATTCCACCCAAGGATACCTTTTAATTCTTATATTCCCTGAAGTGAATTACCCCCAATATTTTTAATAGGGAAAGATTCAAAATCCCAAGAGCGAGACCCCAATATATGTGGTGAAGTGGGATGTTATAAATATTTATAGGGGACTTAGTGTACTGACTGAGATCAGCTGTGAAGGTATCTATATCTATTAAGAGTAGTGTATTATAGATAACCTTACTTGCTACCACATATCTATATATCTCAGTCAGAATTATTCTGCAATAGTGTGATGACTACGTTATGTGTCTAGGGTATGTGTAGGATGAAGTGTAAGTCAAAACAACAACAGACAGATAAACAATTAAATTTAATCCACTACTCTTGACAACACTGTGACACTCACATACATATAACACTCTATAAGGATATCTTAAAAGAGTCACTGATAACTTTTCAAATAACAATATGTATTCATTACTGGCATGAATGAATATGTGTCCTGATTCAACTACAAAGGGAACCAGGAATCACAAGCAATTTAAATTACAAGTATATATACAGAATTTATTAATATGAATATTGTAGTGACATATATTATTAAAAATATCCTATGTGTGTCAGTTGTGTAGTGGTAATATGAGGTAATACTGGTTTTGTTTTGTTCAAGCTCTGTTGGTATTTGTCATCAGCTCGAATTCTCCCCTGGGCTCTGGAGACACCTCACTGATAGCTAAAAAGACCAAGGAGTATGCTGTCCGACTCTGGATTCAGCAAAGCTCTGACCAGGTGCTGCTCAGTACCATCAAGACCACGGTCCCACAATTTCATGGAAATAAACACAGATACGTTGATTAGCAATGAATTCTGGCACATTTACTGGCACAAATTCCCATCTGCTTATGTTCCAGGCTTTTATTTTAGCAAAAATGTGAGCTGGCTTCAACGCACTGTCGCTCTATCAAGCTTATTTAAACAAGTGGTTTCGAACTAACGCTCCTAAGTGATTATATCAGCGAGTCTAGCCAATGAGGCCCCGTTTCGACAAGTGTTTGAAAAAATGTTACCTTTCCCCGTCTCCCCTAACAACGAAAGATAGTATTTATAGCCCGACCAATCGTGGTCAGTCTTTCATTTGTTGCGCTCCAATCAATTTGGAGTTTACATGGTAGGCTATTTCTGTAACGTAAGTTTTTTCAAACACGTTATAAAAAAAATTTTATGAGCAGAAATGATTTCATGCTGTCAGGCATCCCCAATATTTTATTTTGGTTATAACTTGTTAATTCCTAGACTATTTGCGTAACGTTTTACATATTCTTTGTCAGCAAGCCCTAAGGAACCCAAATATCCCAATTTAAAGGAGCTACGTGGCTGCGTTCAAAATATGTATTTTCTACCTCCTGTTTCGAAGATGTGCTGTCTGGGTACTGTTATGTTTTCAACCGTAAACCCATCTATTGTTATCTTTCCTAATAAGCGTTTTTTATGATTTATAAACCTAACTCTGGGATGGGTAATGTATTTTATCACTGTCCGTCTGAAAAAAAAGTTAGTGCATGTAGTCTTACACGCGTGATGGCAGCATTTGTGTATCGCGCGAAGCGTGTTTAGTGTTCGGCTTTCTGCCTCTCCCTTCCCGCTATCCTTTTGTCCATCTGTCTTTCGTTTTGGTAACGCAGTATAATTAATGTTAGGATTAATTTAGGTCATTACGCAGGGCCTCTCAATGTTTTTTCCAAGAAATACAGCACACGTTTCATTGAAGAAGGCGGGTAATAATACAGTAAGCTTTACTATCAACGTGAAAGCGTTACAATTTGCAGACGAAGCAGAAAACAAGGGGGATTTCGAGTACATTCCTTGTGACAGCACTGTTATTTTTCCATTGCTCTTCTCTTTATTAATTTTATGTATTTATTAGGCTTTATATTTACTTGATAATTTATATATGTGGATTAGAATATTCCACGACACTGGACATGGATCCAGCAACATGGGAGGATGAAGCTGCCGATCGCACTAAGTGGCGATGCTATTTACGGCGCCACCTCAGATTGGGCGAAGAGAGGCTCACACAAGAAGCAGAGGTGAGGAGAAAACGTCGAAAGGAGCACCAGGAAAATAAGCAGCTGAGGGCTGTCACCTCAGGGGCGCATTCCCATAGTCAGTTATGACTGAAGGGGCTATTATTATTATTATTATATTATTGGATTAACCACTATATTCTCTATCACTATCCCTTTATTATAGATGTAGGGGATGTGAGACAGTTTTCAGACAAGGTGCTAGCAGACGAACAGGGCACAATAGCAGTAACAACCAAATCCAGTTAACTGTGAATGCAGTTTTCCTCTAAATCCTTAGTTAGAGCCATTTGTCCATGATCCGCCTCCATACAATGATTAGGTCTTGTATAAAATACTAAGTAATAGCTTAAACAATACAGAAATACAATTCCTTTCATCCTTTCCTTTGTTCCTGGTGTGTGTCCCATTCCATCAAGAAATAATTTTTTTAATGCTTTTTTAAAATTATAGACACACTTTTCTGCTTCCAGTCGTAATTTATTTAAATATACACAGGCTGGTAAGGCCTCCAGAAATTTACACAGTAGTTCAAACACATCTACACACTTCCTAACGCACACTGTAATTAATTAATAGAAATACATATATTTATATACATATATATATATATTCTTTCTTACCCTCAAGTACATACAGTCGAGCTGTTAATGGTCACGCAGTCTGCTCTATGATGCAAAAGGCAAAGAAGTCTCTCTCTCTCTCTGACAGAACTCGCGCTCTCGCTGTATTTGAAATGTTAGTATGGCCTATTTCCATGTTGTTGTTGTTGTTGTTTTCGTCTACTAGGTTGCTGTAATACCCTGTTCAACCTGAAAGTTGGTTATAATTGGGGTATATTGAGTGTTTACTTTCTTCAGTGCTAGCCTGTTGTTAGTCCTGAAAAGGACTGGTCCTAAAAAGGACCACTAGCTGACTGTCTGGATACCTCTTCGTTGCTTGTCAGGTTATGGTGTCGTGGCGTGCTCATGGTATTCGTTTCCTGCCTTACGGGTTATAAACGGTTTATATTGGGGGATAAAGCGTGTTAACTTCTTCGCTGGTATCGCGTTCCTTGCCCTGGAGATGACTGGTCCTGAAAAGGACCACTAGTTGTCTGCTTGGTCCTTTCTCGTTGTTGTCTGATTCGTTGTGCGTTGTCCCATGACTGTCTTTATAGTGTGTTTGGTAGGGCCTCATTCATGGCTGCACATGCTCTTTCTTGATTGCGTATCATTTGTTGTACGATTTCGATTCTCATTTTGTCTTTCGTTTCTTTGTTTTGTTCTCTAGTTTTTGTAAGGATATCCTCAACGATCCTTCTCTCTGTTTCAATTCTTTGGAGGATTTCTTCGTTCTCTTCTTTTAGCTTTGTGAGTTTGGCGATGTCGACTTCTATCTCGTGTTTGATGGATTTTGTTTCCTGTAGCATTGCCTGGGCGCTCTGTACCATTTCTCTGACGCTCTGCATATCTATTACGTCTTCACCTCTGTCCTTGTCGTCTTCGGGAGCCTGCTTGCTTCTGTTTTCGTTCTGCAGTTTCCTTTTCATTTCGTTGATTTCAGCGGTCAGCTTGTGTATCTGTCGTCTGTAAATCGTGCGCTGTTTTTCTGCAGCATCCGCAGTCACTCTGTGTTTGGCCTCTTTGAAGGGTATGTTTTTAGACACGGCCTCCTTCAAGATGCTCTTAGTTTCCTGGAACACAGGGCATCCTCTGTACCTTGCCCCGTGGTTTCCGTGGCAGTTTGCACAGGTACGGTTTGCGTTAGTTTCTTTGTAGTTGCGGTCCTCCTTTGCCCTGGGGCAGTCGCCATATTGGTGACTACCCGCACAATACCGGCAAACTGCATCTCTCCTGCACGTTTTCTTTGTGTGCGAAAACTGCTGGCAGTTAGAGCACTGCATGACCGGCGGGATAAAAGCCTCTGTCTTTTTTGAAATAGTTTCGAACGTCAGTTTCTCAGGTCTTGTCGGCCCTTCGACGGTTACCACAATCAGGTTTGTGTCTTTGTTGTTCCATGTTTTTAGCCTTTCGACCTGAGTGAATTTGATATCTGCGTTTTCGGTCTGAAGTTTGTTGTGAACCTCGCTTGCGGGCCATCTGGTGTCCACCCCTCTTACGACAAACTTCTTTGTAGTCTTGTTGGTCTCCATCACTACTTTTATCTGGTGAGGCAGCATGAATTCTTTCGGTCCTGCCTCCAGTTCTGTCATCAGTGCAGTTGATTTTTCCGTGCTGTTGAGCGAAAGCACAACTCCCTTTTCGTGCCTCCGTACCTTAGCGATGCCTCTCTTGCCAGTTATTGCTTCTAGGATAGTGATTACTTTGTCATCTGGTAGGGCCCTGAGTGAGGCCTCACCTCCAGGCATCTGTGTGATCTTAACAATCCTCTCCTGTAGTACCACGTTAGAGACGGCATTTTGTTGCTTGCGAAGTTGGCACGTTCCAACTTCTGTCTCCGATTGAGTGTGCGGTCTGCGGGGCGGATTCGCATTCTGGCTCGTCTGCATCTGGTCAAGTTTCACCGGAGTTGGCTGGTCACTGTATGTTGGAGACTCGACAATGACATCTCGTTTTGCCGGTGGATTGATTTTGTTGGGTTTCAATGCTTTGTTACCCTCTGTCTTCGATGTTGCCTTGTCACTGCACAATGTAGCTACCGCCTCGACACCTTGTTTCAGCGGTGATGTTGCTAAGTCTGGTTTCGGAGCTTGTTTGTCATCTGCCTTCGAATATTTCCATTTAGTGCACGTCCTATATATAGGCCAAGGCCGGACGACAGAGGGGGTTTTCTGCTAATGTGTGTTTTATGTTCCGAAATGTTATGTCTCGATGCAGTCCAGGCGAGATTTCTTCCTTCCTACCTTACTTCCCGTGGAAATCTTTGCACACACTATCAGATGACCATTCCTATTATTGAATTCTTGATCTCTGCCATGCTGCATTTCGCTCCTAAGTCTGTAGCTTACCTCCAATTGAACCAAGGTTACACATATCTAAGCTCGCCATTGTTTAAGCAGTACGTTTGTAAACACGATACATGCAGAAGCGATTCCATTGGTTCGTCAAGGATATACTGTCATAAAGTATGGCGCACTGTTTTGGTCAGAATGCCGTTTTGTGAATTCGATTTCACGACAGTGAGGTCTATAAAGGCGATTTATAAGGGCCTGTTCTGCTCTCTTGATTTTTCCTGAAGATGGCGGAGAGAGAAGATCATGTCTGTTGTTGATCTACCAGCTCGGAATCCACACTGTGACTCTGGATATATGCGCTCAGCTAACTAGTGTAGTCGCATTAAGATGACTGGCAAAAACCTTACCAACAGTACTAAGGAGAGAGATGCCTCTGTAGTTATTGCAATGGATGGGTTTGAAAAAAAAATCGAAAAAAGTGATTCGTCTTACGAGGACAAAAGACAAAGAAAGTAGTCTACGTTACGGCCACAAGGCCTTCGTCAGGAAAAGAAAGAAAGTGAAGGCTAGATAGGAGACATAAGAACTTAAATGAATATAAAAATAAATATAAAAAAATAAATGAATAAAACCTAGGTACTTTCCCGAAGGCGAAGCATCCTATCACGCTTGGCTGAAAGGAATTCAATATTGCGATCACTTCTGTCTCCTTTATTTTTATACAGTGTTACAATCTTGGCATCTCGCATGTCTTGAGGAATAGTTGTCTCTTCCCAGCACTGGCACAGCACCCTATGCGGGGGATGTAATAGTGTGCTCTTACAGCATTTGATTAAATCAGGAGGAATCCCATCACTGCCTGGTGCTTTGCCAGAGGCCAAGCTATCAATGGCCTTGCTGAGTTCCTCTAATGTTGGTTCGGCATCCAGCTCCTCCATAGTTGGCAGGCATTTAACAGCATCAAGGGCTGCAGGCATAACGGTATTTTCTCTAGCGTAAAGCTCAGAGTAGTGCTCGACCCACCTCTCCATCTGATTACCCTTATCGGTTAGCTTCTCTCCGCTGATGGTTTTTAGCGGTGCCGTCTTACTTTTTTGGAAAGCACTTGGCTTTCTTTATACCGTCATACATTTGTCTAATGTTGCCTGTTTGCGCTGCGGTCTGGATGCTCTCACTCAGCTGGAGCTAAGTCATTTGCACAGCGTCGAGCAGTTTGTTTAAATTTGCTTCTCGTAACCTCAGGATCTGTAGGGTTCTAGCACTCGATGAACGTTTGTATTCATTCGCAGCACTGCCATTAGCTTCAATGACAGGTGTCATCACATCTGATGAAGCATCGAACCAGTCATTTGACTTCGTTGTTTTCTTACCAAAGGTGGCAAGTGCAGTACTTTGAATGGTGTTCCGTAGATGCTCCCAGTTCTCTGTAACAGTATCACCATGCTGAGGGCTACTAAGCACTTTCTTAGAGGTCGCAGTAAATTGAGAGATCATGACAGGGTCTGACATCTTGCTGGTATCAATGCGTGGTTTCCCTTCATGTCTGACACGATAGACTTTTCTTGGTTGTGCTCTATGATTTTACAGCAAACCAAGGAGTGATCTTTATCACAGTATGCACTATGGTATGAGCGCGTGGAGAGCCCATCCTGAGAAATGGCCTTCTGACGAGGATCAGATCCAGATGGTGCCAGTGTTTGGATCGTGGGTGTCTCCATGAAACCTTATGCTGGGGTTTTGTCTGAAAGTAGGTGTTGGTCACGCAGAGGTCATGATGGACACATAACTCCAAGAGCCGTTGTCCATTTTCATTCATCTTGCCAATACCAACCCTGCCCAGACATGAAGGCCATGAAACATTATCGGCACCCACTCTAGCGTTAAAATCACCAAGAAGAACAAGCTGTTCTTGCCTAGGTATGCTTTTGATGACTGCTGCTAGATTCTCATAGAACTCATCTTTAGCTTCTGGGGCACAGAGTAGGAGCATACACACTGACAAGGGTGATGGGACCTGCGCTAGTTTGCAGGCGGAGCGTTAACAGGCGTTCTGATCCATCCTCACCTGCTTCACCCATTTTAGTTAGCGATTTTTTTTAAACCCCAAAACCTGCTCCGTGTTCTCTAGTTTTATTAAGGCTAAATCTTCTATAATAATGTGTTTGCTGTGTCTGCAAGTAACGCAACGCTGACTGAAGCAGGTAATCATTAAAGTAGTTACGATTTAGACAACCACAGCCAGCGATGTACGTCTGTGGTTTAGTGATTAGAACATTTGCTTTCGAAACGTTCTGCTCTCCAATGCAGTTTTTTTTTCTTTTCATCTGTAACACTTCTTAGTTCAATTTAGTAATGTGTCCTCAGTTTCTTTAAGTGTTAATTATAATTTCCAAGTGACAGTGCGTTAACGGGTTTACCTGCAGTGGAGGGTGAAAGGTGAAATAAAACGGTTTGGTTTGCTTGTTAAGGACCATGTTCATAGCACACGGACAACTCAGTCAATGCTCCGATCTCCTCCCTAAGATAACACAAGGAGGATCTCAGCACAGTGCACAAACTTCGTAGCACCGACGAGAATCTCAGTGTGTGTATACAGGAATCACACATTCTGTAAATATTTTTGTGGTGGGTAGATTTCATAATTTGCAAATTTTGCCAGGGGCAGCGGCCGTATGACCTACTATTTACGATTTCCAACTGCCGAGGAATTTTTAACGTGCGCAACTTGCACACTGGGCCTCTTATGTTTTCGCCCTTATCTGAGAATGCTAGGCAATCGATCTCACTACCCTCTCACTACCCAGGAGATCTCACTACCCAGGAGATCAGTTGGGGGGGGGGGGGGGGGGGGACATCATTAGGAACCAGTGGTTCTAAAAAAAAAAAAAGAAGTTCCATCAATTATATTCCCTGCACTGGGAACGAACCGATACCTTTACAATTAGAGGCGGACGCCATACCTCTTAGCCACTCCGACACCCCCAACCCAAGATGAAATGGAAATGAATAAAACAAGAAAATGTGCTATTCTCAGCACGTGAGACAGAAATCGCATACCATAATTCTTTGCCGTCATTTCTTGACGGTTTAACTGCTATGTTATTAGAAATTCTCTTATTAAGATGGTTACATCATACTTATGGCCTGTCCTTTTACCTTTCAGGTGTGGCGCGGTCGTTAGCTTTGGCTTCTAGAAGTTCTGGGTCGCCATCAGACACAGATATCCCCATCAACAACGGCACAAGCCTCAACAGCAGCGCTAAATGCAGCAAAAACGACAGCAGTGGTGATATTGGCGGACGCTCCTTGGATTGTCGGGTTAGCATCAACCGATCGCCGTCGTCTTCACAGTCAGTGTTATCTGATTCTAGGCAAGGAGTTTCAGCATGCATCCTGTGTCCTCTATGTAGGCATGAGTGCGCAGACGCCGAGCTGCTGGAAAAACACCTCGTCCAGGAGCATAACGTGGCCCCAGAAGGTGTTCAGCGACTTATGTCCATGGTTGACTTGCCAGCGTCAACGCCCTCAACAATGGCCACGTCAGAGAGTTCCTCATCTTTATCAGCCCCATCCTCGCTTGCGGACAGCAACACTACAGCAACAGTTTCATGTCTGCCATCAGCATCGACACCATCTACAGCCACGTCTTCGAAAAATGATACTGAATCTCAAAGCGAAGATGCATTTAGCTCTAAGCCCGAGCAGAATAGAGGTGGCCAGCCTCCCACTACGACCCCAAAGACAGCTTCTTCTACAGCGTCGTCAAATTTCATGGACACCCAGTTATCGGAGACTCAAATATCTTCACAGCAGCCATCATCAACTTCACCATCATCGTTGTCGTCATATTCAGCATCGCTCACATCGTATGCAATCCACATGACATCTAGCCCCGCCCCTGTTAGCTCATCATCCATTCAGAGTCCAACAAGCGAAGGCAGGACAAACATGACACTGTCACTCAGAGATGAGGAAAAGGAGATTAATCTTCAGAGCTTGGAGGCGGAGCATGCGAGCCTTTTGGCCAGTGAAGGTAAGTGTGATTGTAAAACTATGGTTACAACTATGCTGAGGTCAACTAAAATAGGTAATGTGTCTTGCAAGGACAAAGGACAACAATGGCCAACGTTACGATATACAAAATTATCGCCAGGGACAAACTAATGAAAAAGCAGGGAAAAGAGAGAGTACTGAATGCAATAAAATTTTGACACGGGCAAGCCGAAAATTGGAAAAGAAAAAAAAAACTGTGGTCGGATACAAGATAAGATAGTAAACGGACATTTCAAAGTTATCTTTTGTGCCAGAAATGTATCATTCTTAAGGCAAATTATCATGGAAAATCTGCAAAGGCAGTTTCTCTCACTTTCTTTCTCTCTCCCTCTCTGTCTCTCTCTCAACTGGGTTAATGTTAGAAGACGCGAAACGTGTTTAGAAATTTGATCAGAGAATTAAAATCTGTACCTGGAGCTGCGACTATTGATTAGTACAACAGTAAAGCAACAGCAGACGTGAATATGATTGAAACTTACTAACTAAAAATACATTTTAATGATTAACGAACAATGACAGGGAGAAAGACAGGCAGCGGGACGGAAAGTAGGGGGCACATTTCAAAATAACAAATGAAATACTGAAATAATTAGGCGAGTTGAGAGTTTACTTGTGTGTTTATTGTTGTATTTTTTTTTATCTGATACACACCGTTACTGAAAGTGGAAATTTGAAACCGATGTAAAGTTATATTAGTGATTGCGTCTTTAAACTGTCTGGGTCGTCATCGGGTCCTATATGCCATAGTTGTGTGATTGTCATGAGAATGACCTCAGCCAATAATGCACTTTTTTGGGGGTGCAAAATTAGCTGAGCGTCCTTTCACGATGTACTGTCACAGCAAGGCGATGGCACCGTTTGGTTGGTCATAGGTTCGATTCTCGCTAAGCCTATCACTCATATTTTCTTTTCCGTTGTCTAGTGTCATCGTTTATGTCCAACGAGTACCTGTTAATTACCTTTATTTATTTATTGATTTACTAATTTATAGACTTAAAATGCGCTGTAGCTGTGGTGAAATTACAGTGATGCAACGTTAAAATTCCTCCATTTATAAAGATAACAGGTAAAATAACATGTAGGGATAAAAATATAGGTAAGATACGCTGATACATTCTCGCCCATGCCCGCGTTTTCTAGCGCCATTGAAACTAACTAGTATAACATGCAGACTAAACGAACTATCTTTTTAGACGGGGTGGAAACGGAGATAAAAGAAAAAAAAATGTGACGGTCTGAACACGTGTTTGAATCTAAAAAGTCTAGAAGACGCAATTTGTAGTTTTAAAGAAAAAATTACGCCACTAGTTGACACAATGTAAGGAAATGGACAAAAAACGACCTTAGCTCTTGTTAGAAACAGACGTATCTTGGACGTTCTATGGGAATTAGTTGTTTTAGTTTGAATATAGCGGCAAACGCGTGAACGAAGGTACAAAAACAAATTTCAAAACTAATGTGGACAAGGGGCAAAAAAGGGAGGGTAGAAGCTAAAAATAACTTTGTCTCGAAATCGTATAAGTAAGTGGGGGAAAATTTGTGTAGTTTTTTTTGTAGTTTCGTCTAGAAACAAGTGTAATTTTGGGAAAAACCAAGTTAGGACGGACAAACCGACATAAATATATTACACACTAGACAGAAACTGGACCTAAATTTGACTTTGTAGTTTAAATATTTGAACGTAGTGGGGAAGTCCGCTGATTGGACAGAAGATTACATATTGTAGAAAAACACTAGAAGCAATTGCCATTTTGTATAAGACTGTCCAGAGGCACAGTTCGTTAATGCTAGAAGAGTGATTTCCAGGAGATATTATATATTATCAGTGGGACGCCATAATCTAGCCAGCAGCTCAGCTGAGTTTTGCTAGTACAACGTAACTGTGTTTTCAATTTTGAATTGTGGTAAGGAGAAAAATTCATTAACCCTTTTATTTAATATTTAATATTTTGAGTGATTGATACTGCCATATCATGAAAAATGATTACGACAAGTGAGTGCTTATTCTAGGTCCCCAGCGACAGTCCAGGGCCTAGAAGCAAACAAATAATATAGGAAAACATATTCAAGACTATAGAAGACAGATCTATATTTGAGATCAGTGGGAACATATCACCCACCTTATTGGATGGAAAAGGAGACTAATGAACATGTTTCGGATGCAATGCAGTCATGGGAAACTGGTACTATTTGATACCACCTGGGTGAGATGTGCTAAGTTGGTCAGAGAGATCTGACCCGATCTTTGTAATTTTTGCTTTGCTTTGTTGTGTGTAAAATTGGTGCAGTAAGCAGTGTGTTGACACATGGCACAAATTTTGGTTTCAGAGTTTCTGGTCTGGCACTATGCTAGTGCCAGATGCTTGAAGAGGTCCAAGAGTGGATGCCTAAGAATCCTATCATTTTACTCCAGCACTTGTGAGGAGTGGGCCACTTGAATTCTTTACTGCATCGTCACAGGTCAGATAAGTTGAATACCTGGCCTGCTGTAGATTCATCAAACTGTTTCCACAAATAAATAAATAAACCAAATCCTGGTTGATAAAAACTATATTTCAGTACTATATTTCAAAGACAATGAACATTGTGAACAGAGATCGGGTATGATGACATCACCCCGACTAAACATCCAGTGCTAGTTTTCCAAAGACACTGTAGTTAGTGTTAATATTACCCAATGTAAATATATATCTATGTACAAAATTTTCATTTGATGATTTAATATATATATGCACTTTTATTGATAAATACATATTGTTTCATACGTCCTGACCATAAGAAAATTTGGTTCAGGACTAAATAAATTCAAAAAAATTATAAATTTAACTTCTAAAGCCAGTGTTAGTTGATTGATCATAGAGCTTATTATTATTATTATGAGAATTAGTGTTTACATGTGTGTGTCAGTGTATTTAATTACCTACACATCACATTTCATTACCCTAGACATTAAACGTAGCTAACATACATAATAGTAGAATAAGTCTGTTTGAGGTCATAAGTGATAGCAGAAAGGCATTCTGTAACTCACATAAACTTTTATCTTCAGGAGCCTTCACAGCTGACCTCATCCAGTACACTAGGTAACATAGCAACCACACAATAACATCAAAAACCACTACAGTAGCTTCACCCCTTAACTGTCTTTCTGTGGCTTCTTTTTCAGCCACTGATAATAATCATTATGTCTCTGTAATATATGCGCTTTTGCAAATCTCTTCTTTGTTTTAGAATCCGATATCTTTGTGTTCAATCTGCTGGCACTATATCTAGTAATTATATTTATCCTGTATATTACTGAAACAGGAACACCGAACAAGGAGTTTGAGGAAATAATGAAGACAGTGAATTATGTGGCCTTGACCAAACCCAAAAAGGAGAAGTGGGGCGTGGTGGAATCCTGAGATAGATATATGAGGTTTTACGAAAACGAACTATGTAAACATAAGAAATATGGACTTTGAAAAATGGATCGTAATCTCATGGCTCTAAATAATACACAGATTAATCATGGAAAGACCAGGATTGACAAAGTGATATATTGAAGAATGTTAATATCAGACAATAGAAATAAGTTTGGCGCGCGAAAGGCCATAATAATATGCTTAAAACATATAAACAGGCTTTTGAAAACAAATGTGTAAAGTGAGATAGACAAACCTGTAAAATGAGATATAGATGTTAAGTAATGGGAGAAAGGATTCCCGAGGCCCGTGGATCGTAAATTAAAAAAAGAAAAACCAAAGTAGTTAAACTGTAGGGCAGGCTATTGACAGAAAAAAAATATGAAAAGGAAGGAAAACACTAGGCAACAGAAAAGAAAGAGAAGATTGGACATTTCATTTCGATCCATATCCACTCAGTGGACGCCATAGATATAAGGAAGGGAAACCCGAAGGTACAGTGTTCAAATCCTGGGTAAACCACTCACGTCTGTTGTTTTTCTGTTGTCTAGTGTTCTACTTCTTTATTTCTTACGAGTGCCTGAAAACATACCTTTATGTTTGTCTCATATTAATTGACGCCATAGATATATGAACGTGTTACGACGAACGACCCTCAGAGGATGCCATAAAGAGCTTCTGGTGCTTCATTGTTTGGTTTGGTTTGGTTTTAAGGAACATCTTCATTGCACACGGACAAACTCCATCAGTGCTCCGATCTCCTCCCTTAGATCACACAAGGTAGGATCTCAGCACAGTGCACGAACTCCGTAGCACCAGCGATGATCCCAGTTGTAAAAATGTTAAAACATTAAATAGGTTGCATGTGGTTATTATTTTCAAATTTAATATCTCCCCCTCCGTCAGTGAGTTTATGTTCTGTTAGCATTTAAGTCAATAGCGAATGTGGCTGGTTAGTCTTGTGTCTTAACACATTCGCTCCTCGTAGCGAGATGATGGCATAAACTAGATGATGATTAGATTACGGTAAATCTGCGAAAAGCTTATTACTTTTCTTTCTGTTCTGTTGTTTTTATCTATCTATCTATCTATCTATCTATCTATCTATCTATCTATCTATCTATCTATCTATCTATCTATCTATCTATCTATCTGTCTGTCTGTCTGTCTGTCTGTCTGTCTGTCTGTCTGTCTGTCTGTCTGTCTGTCTCTCTGTCTGTCTGTCTCTCTGTCTGTCTCTCTCTATCTATCTTCTGTTTGTCTGTCTGTCTGTCTCTCTGTCTGTCTCTCTCTATCTATCTTCTGTTTGTCTGTCTGTCTGTCTCTCTGTCTGTCTCTCTCTATCTATCTTCTGTTTGTCTGTCTGTCTGTCTCTCTCTATCTATCTTCTGTTTGTCTGTCTGTCTGTGCGTGCTTGTCTGTCTGTTTATTTCTACGTTTCATTCTTTCTTTCTTTCATCTTCCCTGCCGTTTACATACGAGGGGCGTTCAGAAAGTAATGCACCACTTCGTTTTTCTCAGGAGCTGTTTATTCAAAAAGCATGAAATTTATACACAATATACATGGATATGTCATGTAAACATCAGTATTATTCAACATAATCTCCATCAACTTGAACGGCTTTATGCCAGCGCGAAACAAGTGCATGTATTCCTAGCCCGTACCAGATTTTGTCTTGATCATGTAGCCATTTCTTCGCTGCATGAATCACTCCTTCATCATCTTCAAACCTTGTCCCACGGAGTGCATCTTTCATTGGACCAAATAGATGAAAATCAGAGGGTGCCAAATCGGGACTATAGGGTGGATGGGGTAGTACAGTCCAACCCAATTTGGTGATTGCTTCCCGTGTTGCCAGACTTGTGTGAGGTCGCGCATTGTCGTGAAGGAGAAGCAGGTCTGCTGGATTCTTGTGCGGCCGAACTATGCGAAAACGTTGATTGAGTTTTTTCAATGTCTTAATATAAGCTTGCGAATTGATTGTCTCTCCTCTTGGCATAACGTCCACAAGAATCACACCTTCAATGTCCCAAAAAGACAATGAACATGACCTTTCCAGCTGAAGGAATTGTCTTGAATTTCTTTCTTCGTGGTGATTGCGGATGATGCCACTCCATTGACTGTCTTTTTGTCTCAGGTTCAAAATGATGTGCCCAGGTTTTGTCCACCTGTAACAATCTTAGTCAAAAAGTTCTCTCCATCAGCATTCTACGCTCCAACAATTCAGATAGCAATCGGTGGTCATTTTTGAGACTTCGAGGAACCCATCTTACGCAAATCTTAGAAAATCCGAGAGTTTTATAACTGCATTTGCACTACCAATGCTGACTGACAGCTGTAAGGCCAATTGTTGAGTAGTGATTCGCCTATCATTAAGAATAATGCCCTCAGCGCATTTCAACATTTCCGCGTTGGTGGCTGTTGCAGGACGTCCACAGCGCGGCCGATCAAGGAGCTCCGTATCTCCACTTCCTGATTCTTTGATTCTCTGAACCCAGCGACTGACTGTACTCCTGTCGACTGCAAAACTTCCATACACATCACATAGACGCTTGTGAATGTTCACACACGTTTCCTTCTCTGCAATTCGCTGTTTATAACGCAAGTTGCTAACACGCTCCATTTTGGTTTAGGGCATCCTTATTTGGCCGGTTGCGGTGCAATTTGGTGCACACAATTGGCACATTTTTGAAGTGTTTGTCATGCTTCTATCTTCATGATTAGCGGAAAAACAACAGTGTGGTGATTACTTTCTATGTTAATTGCATTCAAGCGAAGAAAGATCAGGATTGATCCTTACTGGCTGTACATTTTTTTTTTTTGCATATGTTCGTGATACGGCAGACAACAGTAATGATGATTATGTTAATTGAGAAAGTCAGGATTGAGATAAAACTTCCAGACTTCTCCGGAACGATCTCGGAATGATGGCTTCCAAAGTCGCAATATTTGGCATAAAAGCCTTGCCTGGCGGTTACCAAATAACATACATTGTGTTCGCAAGTGTTTTTTATTGATTGACACTAGAAGACGTAACTTATAATCGAGGTGTTTAAAAATACTCAGCCCCGCCCATCTTTCCCCAGAAGTACGGGTATTAGAATCCATTTCTACGTATTTGACCTAGATACAAAATCTCATCAGCCACAAAATATTTCCTATGTTTTGTTTTTACTAAGTTTACGGTAAACGTTCTCATTGTTTAATTTCTTAGTTTCCCCATTTTAAATGCTTATTAAATTGGAATGTGAGTCAGTTAATCACATGACTTGCCTTGTCTGTGGACAAAGATTTGCGGTCTCTGTCAAGAAGTTTTTGGTTCATAGTTATCACAGTTTCCATTTTCGTATGAAGCATGGAGACACTACACAACTGGTCACTGTGCTGGAAACTTGCACCGAAGCAAGCGTCAGATGATTCTGCATATAAAATATAATAAGTATACAACTATCTGTTACATAATGCAGATGGTCGCCTTCATCCACCTATAAGTTAGCCTGTATAACAAATAAAAAACAATATTTAAAAAATATTTTAAACACACGCTTTTAATGCACTAAAAACCCAAAAATAATTTTTCAACGAGTTTATAGCTTGCAGTAAAAAAAAATGTAACATCAAATTGACAAAAAGCGTGGGGCGCTTAAGCGCTTATCGTATATTTTATCCACAAGTATCTAATGAAGTATAAAGCAGAAGTTAATTTCATGCAGAATCAGCGCCCCACGCTTTTTGTCAATTTGATGTTACATTTTTTGACTGCAAGCTATAAACCCTTGAAAAATTATTTTTGGGTTTTTAGTGCATTAAAAGCGTGTGTTTAAAATATTTGTTTCCTATATTTTTTATTTTCTTCTTTTTAGTGTTAGAAAAATTATGACATACTAAGAAAGTGACGTGAAAGGAACATACAAGTGAAGTTAAATAAAAGCATGTAAAAAAAAGCGTCATGATATCATCGGGGTTTACCGCTTTGGCAGCCGTGGCGCCCTCTAACAGCATTATATCGGCATATTATATTATGGAGTGTTCCATTGACAGAGTGGTTCGAGCGTTGGTATCTTGCAGCAAAGGAGCCGGATACGGTTCACGGTATCGACTTGCTGTAAATATGTACCTGACTTTGCTCTGGAGTTAGGGAAAGAAAAGGCAGCGAGGAAAGGAACTGGTCACCCCCACCTCTCAATGCTGGACCAAGTATAGAGCAGTCGGTAACGCTTTACTCCCTTACGGCGGTATCCGATGTTGGACTACTTTTATCTTGTTTTTTATTATATTATGAACCAGTAACAAACTATTGTACTCTCACTTTTCTGTCTTTGTACCTTTTTTTTGTCAGTGATAGTAAGAGAGTTCTCCAGTCATCAATATCATCATCAAAATCATCATCTACATCACATGTGTAGCATAGACCGTCAACCAATGCGCGTCAAGCTTTCCTGTTACGTACCATCCGATCAAGATCTTTTATTGTCTTGTTTATCCCGTTCATTTCTGTCTTCTGTTCCCTTATCCTTGTGGTTTTTCTGTCTTCTGTTCCCTTATCCTTGTGTTTTTCTGTCTTCTGTTCCCTTATCCTTGTGTTTTTCTGTCTTCTGTTCCCTTATCCTTGTGTTTTTGTCTTCTGTTCCCGTATCCTTGTGTTTTTCTGTCTTCTGTTCCCTTATCCTTGTGTTTCTCTGTCTTCTGTTCCCTTATCATTGTGTTTTTCTGTCTTCTGTTCCCTTATCCTTGTGTTTTTGTCTTCTGTTCCCTTATCCTTGTGTTTTTCTGTCTTCTGTTCCCTTATCCTTGTGTTTTTGTCTTGTGTTCCCGTATCCTTGTGTTTTTCTGTCTTCTGTTCCCTTATCCTTGTGTTTTTCTGTCTTCTGTTCCCTTATCCTTGTGGTTTTTCTGTCTTATGTTCCCTTATCCTTGTGTTTTTCTGTCTTCTGTTCCCTTATCCTTGTGTTTTTCTGTCTTCTGTTCCCTTATCCTTGTGTTTTTGTCTTCTGTTCCCTTATCCTTGTGGTTTTTCTGTCTTCTGTTCCCTTATCCTTGTGTTTTTCTGTCTTCTGTTCCCTTATCCTTGTGTTTTTCTGTCTTCTGTTCCCTTATCCTTGTGTTTTTGTCTTCTGTTCCCGTATCCTTGTGTTTTTCTGTCGTCTGTTCCCTTATCCTTGTGTTTTTGTCTCCTTTTTCTGTTCCCCAGGGAATTACAAACCAATGACTCCCTTGTAATGCTATCAGCTGGTTGTGTCTCCCTGTCCTAAACCAGCGCCTTTCCTTCACCTCTTGTTGATCTGATATTCGTCTGCTTCCTCCCAGCATGTCCGCTACATGTGTATCGGTGTGTAAGAACTTTGACCTCTGTTAGATATATTCAGTAACTCCGTATTCGCACGTATTACTGAGGAAACCCGTTTATAGCATTACTGGTCAGTCTTTTTTCTGGAATCCCCTTGGTAAAAGAGGTAGCGGGAGACTTGAACACATGGAGAAGAGAGCTAAGGACAGACATGACAGAACTAAGACGACCTGAGCTCATGACATGGAACAGGAAGACTTTGACATACGTTTGTTGAAGGTCTATACTCTGTCGGGATCTGAGATGTGATGATGGTGCAACTCTTTATCCGCATGGATGATAATGGTTTTATTTATTTAATTAGCGTAACAGGAAACGGGCGTCGTAACCGACACACAGTAGCGACTGCTCTAACACAACATAGCACCTGAACGTATCAACATATGTTTTCGTTAACGACAAGCACGCAAAGATACGCAAACTGTCAGACAATTTGGGAAAACAATAATGTACAGAAGCGAATAGACAAATGAATATAAGTCAACATATGAAAACTCTCGCGCCTGTCACCGAGAACAACTTACGAATCTTTATTTTTATTTCTGTCTGGAAATTTATTAGAACATTATAATTCTGTCTGGAAGCTAAATAGTTGATTGCTGGAACTTAATAGATCATTATTCTATAAAGAAATTGATTAATTCTGTTCGCTGTGTAACGAAATCGTGTTGTTTCACTCACTGATTAGGACGTCATGACATTATCAAGTAATGCTATTCATTACAGAAAATCGCCAGACAGCTGGGAGAGAAGAAATTCGATAAACATCTACTTTTCCATATATGTATCATTATGTATCATATATGTATCATTATGTATCATATATGTATCATTATTGTCATTTTAGCTTCATATGGAGCATCTAACCACCACTGCAACTGGTTTCTTGTAGGAAACCTACACCGTAGCAGTCGTGTGTTCCTGCAACAGTGATTCCTCCTAGCAGTTTGTCTTACACGATGAGGTTGCGAGCCCTGTACACAACCTCATGTTTGTCGCCTCATTCTACCTGACTGAGATTAACAGTAGCCCCATTCTTTCTGCCCTCTCAGCAGCGACCACTGGGTTCTACGCGGGGCTGAAATCTTATTAGGTCATTAAAATTTTGTCTGGAAACGAAAGAGTTGGCAGTTATATCCCGAAACTTAATAGGTCATTATCCTATAAAGAAATTGATTAATTCTGTTCGCCGTGCAACCAAATCGTGTTTGTTTCCACTTACTTATTATGACGTCAGGAAATTTTTGAAATAATAATATTCATTACATGAAATCATCAGACAGCTGGGAGAAAAGAAAATTCGATAGTTTAACGTGCTGTTTCTCATTTATCTACGGTGTACTGAGATCTTTATGAGCTAAGCTGACTCTTAAAAAGAACAAAAAAAAAACAAACAAACAAAACATGTTATTGTTGATCAGAATCGGCGTCATTGCACTCTGGGCAAACCCATAGGTCCTCAGTCTCCCTCAGCAAATGTCGAAGGGTATGAATGCTAATTGCTGGTTGTATACACGCCGGATGCATCCTCTCGTACTTCCATCCCTACTGGTCTTTGCGTTTGATGTCAAATTCCAGCAATCTTAGCCTTGATGATTCATCGATTGCAGTTTAATTCTCTAACAGGCGATCATTAATTGCCCTCAGTATCTGTCCCTTTTCCATATCCAGCGCACCCTTTATGGGTGCTGTTGAAGCTAGTTTGTCAGCTCTTTCATTGCCGCCTAATCCAGCATGACCAGGGCAGTAGATCCACACCAGTTCCTGAAGATTCGAGGCTTTTATGGAGGTTTTCCATTCATGCCATAGCCATCCATTCTGGACCTTCCGACATGAACTGAGAGTATGACCCAAATAACTGCCCTTGCTAATGAAGTTTCAGACAGCGACCTTAAGGCTGCTGTAGCTGAATCTGCTTCCATTCTCCTGCTGGAGGTTGTTATCATGTGAGCCCCGCTATGTTCAACGACGATTCTGCCCTTTACTCTAGCAGAGAAGCCACACCCTGATTTCTCAACACGGATTACAGATCCATCAGAGTACTATTCTTCTTCTTTGATCCATAACCGCCAACCGTCAAAACAGTCAGCGGCCATCACGCCTGGTGGCGTCTTGTAGGGCAGCAACAAATTGATTCCACCTTGCTCGGTCGGCGGCCATCCTTCGTACAGTGCCCCAACTGTGGTAGTGTACTATTCGTTAATGTGTAATTAACCATAATGGTGTGCGCATCCATTACGGCTTCTGTCTAGAAGAAAACAAAAATATTAACAAAAAACAAAAAAGCCTAAATTTTAAAATCTCCTGTCATAACATCTCTACTGTAGGCTGACACTTTTAGTGGCTCAAAATCACGTGGTTACGCACATTTCGGTGACGCAAACCACAAGTAGGAACCATATTCCTCTGTTATTTCGCGTTGCTTTGTACAACTAAGTTTTTGGTAATTTCTTATTTTTTATTTACCTTTTTTGCTCCGCACAGAATATGGGTATTTTAGAGTTATCTCCCTTTAATTTCTTGTTCCGGGCATTTCGCGGGGTATCGAAGTGGGTTTCCAATTGATAAGTATCGCACTACACGACTATTATATATTCTTTCGCTTTTATTCATTCTTCCATCGCTACATCACGTTTTTTGCTTTTAATTAAATAACTCCAAGTGAATATTCTGTGCGGAGCAAAAAGGTACGAGAAATAGGAAATTACCAAGTTTTTTAAATTTTACTGATCGTAAAAATATAACAGACTAGATGTAAAGTTAATCTGCATTTTAAATCTTTCATTTCTCAACTCGGTTTGGGGGTGGTAGGGAGGATGGTAGTGGTGGAGAATTGCAACATCATTACCCTCAAGAAGAAATTGAATTTACATATAAATAATTGTTAAAATCTATATTATGTTTCGTATTTTACTTTGAAATGTTAAAAAGTAAATTTGAATTTTGTATATGTCTTAAGTTGCAGTTAAAATAGTACAAATACTAATAAAAGTTTATTTAATTTTTTATCATCAGAATTGTTTAGGGACAAACAAAAAAAGTCAAAATTAAATGAAAATTAGATTAAGAAAGTTTTATACTGTTGTTGTTGTTGTCGTTGTTGTTGTTGCTCTTGTTGTTGTTGTTGCTGCTGCAGTTGCTGTTGTTGTTGTTGCTCTTGTTGTTGTTGTTGCTGCTGCAGTTGCTGTTGTTGTTGTTGCTCTTGTTGTTGTTGTTGCTGCTGCAGTTGCTGTTGTTGCTCTTGTTGTTGTTGTTGTTGTTGCTGCTGCTGCTGCTGTTGTTGCTCTTGTTGTTGTTGTTTTGTTGCTCTTGTTGTTGTTGTTGTTGTTGTTGTTCCAGAAAAGTTTGAGAATAGTTCTAGAATTATCTAGGAGGAAAAGTCCATATTTGACCATGCATCTATGTTAGATGCATCCATTTAAAGGTAATTGATTTTAAAAAATCTTTCTGCTCATTTTGTGGACACACACCGATTATGAAATTGCTTTCTGTTAAATATTGGGGGGGGTGGGGGGGGGGGGTGGTGTGGGTGGGGGGGGGGGGGGGGGGGGGGGGGTGGGGGGGGGGGTGCATTCAGCGTCAAATATCCGTGATATTTAGTCATTTGTAAATCAAACGAGTCTTCCTTCGTAAGGTATTAGTTTTTTCTTTTTGTGAATCAAATTTTACATTGCCCTTTTTCAATGTCGCCCTGTTCAGTTCCCGGGGGGAGGTGGTCTCTGGTGAGGCGAAGGAAGAATATAACTACTGCTACCTCAAGCGACCAACGTAATAAGAAGCGACCAACGTAATAAGAATCGACCAACGTAATAAGAATCGACCAACGTAATAAGAAGCGACCAACGTAATAAGAAGCGACCAATGTAATAAGAAGCGACTAACGTAATAAGAATCAACCAACGTAATAAGAAGCGACCTATGTAATAAGAAGCGACCACTGTAATAAGAAACGACCAGTGTAATAAGAAGCGACCACTGTAATAAGAAGCGACCACTGTAATAAGAAGCGACCAGTGTAATAAGAAGCGACCACTGTAATAAGAAGCGACCAACGTAATAAGAAGCGACCAATACGAGGTTGTGCATGACTGTGGATCGTCACTACGTAAAACAAATTAATTTTCTCCAGAAACCCGAAACGCCCCTTGTTTCCTGTGTACCGTTAATTTGTAAAAACTGATTCAATACCGTTTTATTTGTTGATATATATATATATATATATATATATATATATATATATATATATATATATATATATATATATATATATATATATATATATATATATATATATATATATATATATATATATATATATATATATATATATATACTGAAGCACATTAAAAACGCACCACTATTATATATACTGATGCCGAGAAGCTGGAAAAAAAAGTGTTGGAATGGATTTTCCCCGTGTTTGTCATGAGGTAGAGAGCGAATGGCTGCTGGAATGGAAAGTGCATGATTCAACCCACGGGTTTGTGTACAGACTACATGAAAACAATGAAAGTTACACGTGCAACACGATTCCCAACAGCTATGACCCTGAAAATGTGTACGCGTAGTGGCAGTATACTCGGTATAAAAAGGCCGTTGAGACAAAACACCCAGTACATGTACTTGAAATGCCACGACTATCTGAAAACGACCGCCAACGAGCCATTGGTATGTTGGAGACCGGAATGAGCTCGCGGGCCGTTGCCAGAAGGATGAATTGCCACCACAGCACTATTGTACGTCTTAATGAACGTTACGGAACCACTGGCAGTGCCCGGGATAGACTTCGGAGTGGCCAACCACGAGTTACTACCCCTGCGCAAGATCGTCATATTGTGCTGAGTCACCTAAGGAATCGTTCTCTCCCGGCAAGTCAAACAGCAAGAGCAATAGTGGGTAGACGTGGGCAAGTCTCTCGAATGACAGTCATACGACGACTCAGAGATACAGGCCTTACTGCAAGACGACCTTATGTTGGGCCAAACTTGACTCACAGACATCGTCAGCAGCGCTTGCAATGGGCAGAGCAATATGTCAGATGGACTAGACTGCGGTGGAATGCTGTCCTATTCACAGACGAGAGCAGATTCAACAAATCCTTTGCTGATGGACGTATGCGGATTTGGCGACGGTGTGGAGAGCGCTTTGCAGATTGCTATGTTCGTCAGCACAACCGATTTGGAGGTGGCAGTATTCACATTTGGGGAGGATTCAGTTTTCACCATAGCTTGCCTCTTCACGTCTTCCGTGGAAATGTTAATGCTGTGACATATCGAGATGAGGTTCTGGATGCATTGGTTGCTCCTGCGTTCACAAATTATCCAGACTTGCAGCTTCTCCAGCAGGATAACGCACGTGCGCACACCGCATGCATTACGCAGCAATATCTACAGCAGCAGAACATTAGCAGATTGATTGGCCTGCCCTATCACCTGACATGTCCCCTATAGAACATCTGTGGGATGAGCTTGGACGCAGAGTCTACAGGCAAGGTTCTCCAGCTAATCTGCAACAGCTCAAAGCTGCTCTTACACGTGAATGGGACTTGATTTCCCGGAATTTCCTTCAGAGACTTGTGCGTTCCATGCGGAGCCGCTGCCAAGCTTGTTTGCAAGCACACGGTGGACATACCAGATACTGAGGATAGTGTGAATGAATTTTTTTATTGGTTGCATTTTTTGGTTTTCTCCCTTGCCTGCACAGAATGCAATGAATTTCATAACAATCAAATGTACAAATTAATGACCAGCATGGATTCATAAGAAAATGAATAAAGATTCCAAATATGTAAACTTGTAAACACTTATATTTACATTTCACACTCTGTTCCTGGATTATACAGGTGGTGCGTTTTTTATGTGCTTCAGTATATATATATATATATATATATATATATATATATATATATATATATATATATATATATATATATATATATATATATATATATATATATATATATATATATATATATATATAATATATAATAATAATAATAATAATAATAAATTCTTTAAGCACCAAACACGGCGCATAAGGCAGAAACCAGTGCTCTCCAGGTTGTTCGTTGTGACGCCACTCCTCTTAGCTCTTGCACATTATTTAGGCCCAACGTTCTTCCTTCTCTTATTATTGTTCTTCTGAGTGTTTCTTTTGGTCTTCCTTTTTTCCTCTTACCCTCAGGAACCCAAGTGAGCGCCTGTAGTGGTATTCTGTTGTTTTGCATTCGTAGGACATGACCGATATATGACCATCGTCTTTTCCTTATATAGTCGGAGACATATTTCTGCCTAGAGTCTTCTCTTATTTGTCGATTAGTCTTGAATTCTTTCCAACTGATGTTCATGAGTTTTCTAAGACATTTGTTCTCGAATGTATTCAGCTTGTTCTCCAATGATTTTGTTATTTTCCAACTCTCACAGCCGTATGTTAACACTGAGATAACATTTGAATTAAACAGACGAAGCTTGGTATGTATATTCAATGATCGTAATTTCCAAATGTTAGATAATCTATTGAAGGTGCTAGCTGCCAAAGCAATTCTAGTATGGATTTCTCTTGTTGTGTCACCATCCTTAGTCATTTTACTGCCTAAATAATTGAAACTTTCAACTTTCTGCAGTTTTTCCCCGTTCAAGATGATATCAAAGGTCTCGTTAGAAAAGTTCATAGCTTTAGTTTTAGAGGCATTTATTTGGAGACCTATTTTAACCGAGAGATGACACAAATTATTTACTGCTTCTTGGGATTGTCTGGGTGTTGAACTTAAGAATGCTAAATCATCTGCGAAATCCAGGTCCCCCAGGAATTTTCCATTTGTCCATTTTATACCTAATTGTTCATTGTGGGTATAGTTTCTCATAACCCAATCAATAGATATTCCAAAAAGTAGTGGTGACATAATACAGCCTTGTTTCACCCCTGTTTCTACTGTAAACCATTCTGTATTCCCTTTATTTGTTCTAACACAACATCTTGCATTGTCATATAGCGCTTTGATTATATTCACATATTTTGTTGGAAAACCATAGATTGTAAGTATCTTCCACAATGATGGGCGGTGTAGACTATCAAAGGCTTTTTGAAAATCGACGAAGGTGATAATAAGTGGCGATTGCATTTCCACTGATTCTTCTATAATTGTTCTTAGTGTGAATATTTGATCAATACATGATCGTTTCGGCCTGAAACCCGCTTGTTCTTCTCTGATCTTTTCGTCAGCATGCAATTTAAGTCTTTCTAACATCATGCAACATAATAATTTTCCAGGTACTGATAAAAGAGATATACCACGCCAGTTATTACAGTCTGAAAGATCACCTTTCTTCGGTAACTTTACAATAATACTGTCTTTCCATTGTTGTGGTGGTTGTTCTTCTCTCCATACTTCATTTATAATATCTAAAATTCTCAAGAGGTTGTTGTCATTAACTGCTTTAATCATTTCCCCTGAAATTTCGTCAACTCCAGCAGCTTTAAATTTTTTTAATCTTTTAACGGCTTGTTTGATCTCGTCCAGCGTGAATTCATCGCAAGTTATTGGCAATGTGGTTGTGGGTGTTTCATTATTAAAATCAGGTGTTACTGTTGGTGGTGGTCTGTTTAGAACCTCCATGAAGTGCTCCGCCCATCTCTTCATTTGTTCTTTTTCTGTTGGTATTGAATTCCCTAATTTACCTTTAACAGGTGTTTCCATAGCAGTAGGCTGGTGACATAGTTGTTTTGTAATTTGATAAAGGCACCTACTATTACCAGTTCTTACAGCATTTTCAGCTTCTACGGCCAGTTCATTGATGAAATGTCTTTTATCTCTTCGAGTTTTTGTCTTCACTTCTTTATTTAACAAGTTATAAGTTAGTTTGCAAGATTCAACTGCATTATGTGTACTTGCCGCTAGTAGTTTAAGTTTTGCTGTTTTCCTTTCTTGTATTTTATCCCAAGTATCTTCTCTCATCCATTTTTTCTTGTTATGTACTAGGTATCCGGTGGTCGCTACAGCTGCTTCTGTCATTGCTGTTCTCAGTTGTTCCCATTTTGTATCGATTGTCTTGGTGGTGATATCGTTGTCAATTCTGCCTAAAGCATCGAAATAGTTGTTCATTTTGACATTATATTCCTCCTTTATATCATTTGATTGCAGTCTGTGTACATCTATTCTTCTATTTTTATTCGGTTGGTATAACTTCTTCAGTTTAATTCTCAGTTTAGCTATGCAGAGGTTATGATCGCTTCCGATCTCTGCACCTCTGTATGCTCTGACGTCTTGAACTGATGAGCGAAATTTTGCGCTTATGCAGAAGTGATCTATCTGGTTCTTAGTTCTGCCATCAGGTGAATTCCATGTTATCTTGTGGATATTCTTATGTGGAAAGATGGTGTCTGCCACAACGAGGTTTGATATTTCACAAAGTTCTAGAAGTCTTTCGCCATTTTGATTCATACAGCCTATGCCATGAGTACCGAGATATCTTTGTACTCCATCGTTGTTGTCACCTACTTTGGCGTTAAAATTGCCCATGACTGCTATTATGTCATGCTTGGGTATTGTGTTGATGGTACTTAGAAGTGCTTCATAGAAGTCATCTTTTGTGGTATCAAGAGCGTCGTTAGTTGGTGCATAACATTGTACAATTGAGAGCTTGAAAAATCTTGTCTGAAATCTAGCTAATATTAGCCTCTCATTAATTGGTACCCAGCTGATAAGCGATACTGCTGCTTTCTGTGTCATTAAGATGGCTACTCCCTCTGTGTGACGATTATCATTATTACCAGAGTATATAATTTGCTTTTTTTTTCTTCTGAAATATATTTTATGCCCTTCCCCGTCCATCTACACTCGCTGACACCCAATATGTCCAACTTATAATTATCCATTTCTTTAATTACTTCTTCCAATTTTCCATCTTGATACATAGTTCTTACATTCCAGTATCCAATTTTGAAAATCTCCTTAGCCCCCAAGATATTAGAATGAGTCATGTTTACTGTCGAGCCTGGTTCTGTTTCGGTAACAATCGCTTGTTTTACGATAGTGACTTGTTAACTCTCTGATCAACCCTCCTATCCAACCGACCGATTCGAGGGTTTCGAGGTCAGTTATAGGAAAATATCTACACCACTAGATACTCTGATGTATCTGTTATTCTATAATTTAACATAACATGGTACTATCCATCGAAATATACACATTCCTGGTGTTTTTCTTTCGGCATCTAAGGTGAGAAGAGAATTTCACCTCCATCTTGGAAGGCTAGATAATATATATATATATATATATATATATATATATATATATATATATATATATATATATATATATATATATATATATATATATATATATATATATATCCAGATGTCACAGCAACAAGAACATGGGAACTTTGACGCAGGCTTCCTGGAAGGGGGCCTGCGGTGTCGCTGGCTACATGCAACACAAGGAGGAAAAAAAAATGGAGCACATAGAAGGGCGTATAGAAAAATATTTTAATTCCTTTTCTTTTGTGCAAAAACCCTTTTTCAGTGTCGCCACATAACCTGACAGTTTCCATTTTTTACGGTTAAGATTGTTTTCTTCGGTTTTGTCGGGGCGTACTCGTTTCACCCCTGACATAAAACCCATCCGTTATAAAAGGGACGGACGTATCCAAATTAATATAAACGATTTAAAGTTTGTGGTTAATTTTGGTCAGCTGAGTTGTTTAATTTGCTTCTGTGTTCACCCTTCCCCATGTAGTTCCTCCTGTAGTTATCTTCTCTTCAAGCGTGTCATGTATATTTGTGTAATTTTATAAGATTACAACAACAACAAAATGACCAATTATTTTCGTTCTATTTTATTTATTTATTTTTGTTATCTGCCTGCCCTCTGTGGTGCAAAATCATCACCATCACCACCATTTTTATCACCTTTCAGCATCCAATCGTGACTTTACTCGTGGTGTCATAGACACATGATTACGTACCGTAATTGTAAGAGTTGCATCTCGCCCCTAAGTAGCCAGTTTCATAATTATTTATCTGTTCACCGACAAACACAAAGCACGTGACTTCTTTAAAAACCAATAACGTGACAGTAAAATTATATAGTCTGCTGTTCCATTCTGTTGACTAGAAGGATCAAAAGCTTCATCTTATTTTTATTTTCAATGATTATTCTTTAGGTTTCAAAATTTCAACTTTTAAAATCTATTTTTTTACTAATTTTATTTCCAATTCCAGTCCAGGAATTTGCTTCTCCTCTTTCGGTTATTGGCTTAAAAAACCTCAGTAGCTTTTTTTTTTTTTTAAAGGTAATTTTGTATTCATTTGATGGTACCGTGAGCGCCAGATTGACAGAATGGTTAGAGCGCAGGTCCCTCGGGGCAAAAGTACCGGGTTCGATTTACGGTATCGTCATGCTCCAGTCTGCCCTGCTGTAAATGTGTACCTGACTTTTCTCTTGAATTAGGGAAGGAAAAGGCAGCGAGGAAGGGAACTGGTCACCCCACCTCTCGATGCTGGACCTAGTATAGTGAAGTCTCTAACACTTCACTCCCTTACGGCAGTATCTGTTATGTGAATACCTTTACTTACCTGTGAATACCTTTACTTACCTGTGAATACCTTTACTTACCTAATAATACCGTAGCAGAAACACGGAGAAAACAAAATGTCATTACACTGCAATCTTTTAATCATGTTATTGGATCAGTTTGCTCCCATGCAATATTGCAATCGTATTGTCTTGTTACCACGTAATAGTGTTATCGCTTTATTTTTCTTACTTACTTAGTCGTTCCCCTTCTACCGTGAGGTGTAGAGTTTTGGAAGAGAAAGCGCCAGACTATCCTATCGGCTGTCTTCCTCCTGGCCTGGTTCCATTCTAGTCCTCGGTCCTTCAAAGATTGTCTAATGTTGTCCTCCCAGCGGACTGTGGGTCGTCCTGGGGGTCTGGATCCCTGGCTCTTTGTTTCCCATGCTTGTCGTGGTAGCCGATTGTTGCGTGATAAATTCTCGCAACATCGTTTTATTACAATATCTATTTTATAACGCAAGGGCAACAACTGCTTGAAATTTATAGTCACTTTTCTCGGTAAGCATTTGTCTTCTCGCGTTGGTATCGAATGCAGTTAAGTTTTGAGCTGGGGTCATTTTGCGCTGGACTGCGCATGACTTGTCTTGCTTTTTGGTCGATCGGTTTCCGCCCACCACTAGTGGAGTGAGCGATTTGGAATGGCGAAAGAGATGCCTCGTTGAAGAGGGGATCTCCGCTATTTTTTGTTCTGTCAGGGATGTGTAGTCCTCTTAATGGATATTTCGTTTATTCGAGATAATACCTCTAGTGTTTCCCACATGCCGGGAGGCATAATATTTCTGTGTATTTCCGGAAGGCAAGGTAAATTAACATTTTCATTAACTCTATCGATTTTTGGTCGTGAACGATTTCTGGTTCATAGCCTGTCTTCGAAAGTCGTCGTCACGAGATGTTTTCCTAGCTCACATGTCGCTGTATTGTGCTGCATCGGTTGATGCAGGTCCCAAGGACTATTACTTGCTCACTGTGGCGTCCACAATAAATAATGAAGAAAAACGTCAACGGCTGTTTCAAGAATCATTGACTTTATACGTCGTGAGTTTACTGACGTCCTATGTGGATTGCCCTGTTATTTTTGTATGAACATTGTTTGACTGAACACATCTGCACACTACACAAAACCAGACATGCGGATACCATCCATCATCATATGGCATCACGCATCATTTGGTGGCCATAAGCTGGTTTGATTCTGGTACTAGCAAACACGGGGTCCCTTACCCACTTCATTTTCAACAAGAATTTATCAGCATCCATCAAGAAATTAACATTCTTCAAGACAGTCAACATCTTCAAAATTTTCAAAGTACTCGGCGTTGCCCGGTAAAAGTCAAAATTTCAATTTTTTGACGGAAACAAGAATTTGACAGTACCCGGCGTTGTTACATGTTGCCGGATAACTCGGACTGCTGTTATCTTTTACGCAAGTCAAGCAAGTTGCTGCTGTCAAGGTTCCAGTGCTGTCGTTTTTGTGAAGGTCAAGTGCCGGTTGAAACGGGTTGTTTTCTGAAGAAGGCCAAGTACCGATTTCCATCAACTTACTTTTGGATTAGAAGGTCAAGTGCCGAAACAACTCAACACACAGTATGTCAGAAGCTCAAGTACCATCGTGTTAGCAGTGGAAGCAGTTCAGATGTGCCATCATCGTTGGAGCTTCGCTCTTTAGGACGTTGATTGACATCCGTTTTTTCTGCTGTTCGACGATTGGAAGCCTATAAGTTAAGTGGCCTGTTTGTATGTAAACTGTGCCCTTATACTTCTGCTGAGTCTTCTGTGTATCATCTCATTCTTTATGTTATATGTTTATATGTTATTCGTATATTTATATGTTTATATTTCAGCGGGTTCTCGGTTGGGTGGTGTCTCCGTTAGATTATGCCACGTCATAGAGGTCGTCTATTGTGAGCGTTTTCTGTAGGGTTTGCAAATTTCCGATACTGGAATTTGCTAAGCGACTTCTGTTGCTATTTATGTTAGCTGTGATGACATGTTTTAATATTGTTTTCGTTATTATTTCGCATTCTTTAGTTTTGTTTTGATTTGTTTGTATTTGTTAGCCTACTCTTGTCTATAATTTAGTTTCATACAACATTTTTGTTTATACACTGTGGTGTCATGTATTTTGTTTTAATTCTATCGTAGATATCGTCACATTTTTTGTGATATTTCATTAATTTCTGCTTTATTTTTAGTTGATTTCTGCGAACGTTTTTGTATTGTTGCTGATCTTTGTTATTGTTTACATTGTTATTGTTTACATTGTTTGCATTGTTTACATTTTCAATGTTTACATTCTGCATGTGTTTACATAGTCATTGTTTACAGTTATAGTAATTAGTTAATGGGCTATGCTAATGCACTGTTACTACTACACTGATGATAAATGAATGATGAATAGTGTTGTGCACTATTGAATGAGAAGTGCACTTATGATCAAGAATTGATTGGTGATATTTCATATACAAGTTCTTTGATTGGAGACTTGTTTCCCACAGAGACTGGGATAATATAAGGTGATGTGAATATACAAGTGCTTAATTAAGACTTGTTACACTTAGGTTTGAAATAAATTAGTTAATTATTTCAGGTTTTGGACGCATATGTTAGACAACATGTCTACATTTGAGCACTTTATTGAGCAGGGTAAATTGCTTGGGAAGACTGGTGATAAGTTAGAAGAATTTGCAACTGCTCGATATGATAAAGCAATGGAAGCTGAACAAAAGAAACTGCATATGGAAGCTGAACAAAAGAAACTGCAGATGCAGGTGGATGAAAAAAGATTCCAAATGGAAATGGAAAAACAAAAAAGGGAATCAGAAGCTGAGGAAAGAAAACTCCAGCTAGAGGCTGAAAATAAAAGACTTGAAAAAGAGGCTGAGAATAAAAGACTTGAAAAAGAAGCTGAAAATAAAAGACTTGAAAAAGAGGCTGAAAATAAAAGACTTGAAAAAGAAGCTGAAAGACTTCAAATAGAGGCTCAGGCTGAGGAGAGAAGATTACAGAGAGAGTCTGATGAGAGGAAAGAGAAAGCAAAAATGGAACATGAAGAAAAGGTCTTAGCTTTAGAGTTGGAAAAATTGAAATTGATGAACATGAGTAATGGTAATGATTCAAACAAGGGTTCATCTTCTGGTAAGGCTAATAATGATACTTTTAAGATTAAGTTACCAACTTTTAGTCCTTCCAGTGATGACATAATGTTCTATCTGGACAGATTTGAACAAGCATGTACAGCTCATAACATAGACAAAGCAAAATATGTTTATCAGTTATCAGGGATACTGACAGGTAAAGCTCTAAGTATATTAAATATGGTGGATGAACCTGACAAGAACAATTATGAGGTTGTCAGGGCCGCTCTGTTAAAGAAATATCAGCTTAACGAAGACGGCTATCGTCTACAATTTAAAAACATGTTACCTGAAAATGGAGTTGAATTCTCCGAGTTTATTGCAAGAATACGCATTACTTTCTCACGATGGGTTGAACTATCTAAGACGGAAAAAACTTATGAAGGACTTATGGACTTAATACTTAGAGACAAAGTCATGTCGTCTGTCAATGAGTCTTTCCTTGCTTTCCTTCATGAACGTAAACCTAAAACAATAAAAGAAATGGAAGATTTCTGTTGCCAGTACGTAACTGCGCACCCACACATAACCATGGGTAACTCTAAGGTGAAAGAAGGTTTACCAGTTGCTTCGGCAGCTCCGTATGGTCAAAACTTTGCTCGTAGATCCCAACAAAATTTTGATAGAAAGAGCAGCGGTAATTTCTGTCAAAATCATGGAAACCAATTTCATGGTGATTCTTCTTCGAAGAATTGGAGACAACCTGATAGTGGTCGTTACTATCACCCTAATAATTATAGGCATTTCAAAAGAGGATATGGTAATAGAGGTTATTCCTGCCGAAGACCTCAGAACCAAACAAATAGATGTTCGCATCAATGTGAACATGATAGTAATCGTGGAAACTGGAATTCGAACCAGGATAACAATTACAATAGAGACAATAATAACTGCAGAGATAATAATAACTCTGATAACTTCAGAGGTAATAATAGTCGGGGTAGATCTCAACACAAAAAAAAAGAGATATCAGCAGGCTAATGCTGTACAACAGGAAACTGAGGGAGCCTGTAATCATGTTGTTGATAATAAAAACTTTGACGCTGTCACTGGTTCTGCTTTTGACTTTGAGAGAGCAAACAAATGCCCCCAATGCAGTACTTTATTCGAACCGGGTACCATAACTACTTTGAGTTGTGGTCACCCACTTCCCGCTCTTCCTGCTGCTGTTGCGCATGACGGGAGGGGTTCTTTAATTCTACATAAGGGTCTTGTTAATGATACTCCGGTCTCACTACTTTTCGATTCCGGATGCACCACTATTGGTGTTAGACAATCGCTTGTAGATCCATCTTGTGCTACAGGAAGGGTTATTAAATGTGTCACATTTGGCGGCACTCTAGAAAAATATCCTACTGCTGTAATTCGCATTGCCACTCCTTTCTTTACTGGTGATGTGCATGCTTGTCTCTTACCTAATCCTATTGCGGACCTTATTATTGGTCGTATTCACGGAGTTAGGGAGTGTACCCCACAGCAGATTGCTGCTTGGGAAGATAATAACATGCAAGCTACAAATGCAGTAGTTACAAGAGCACAAGCTCTACAAACACCCGAAACTTCACTGAATAGTGATAATGAAGTTGATAGCCAAGATAGTCACTTAGTAATCACTCGTGACTCTTTCATAAAATTGCAAGAAGAAGATCCTTCTTTAAAAAAATTCTTCGTTCTTGCGAAGAAAGGTGATCCGAATCAGGATACAAATAGAAAATCTTGGATTGCAATGAGAAACGGCGTACTTGTACGTATGGTACAAGATTCGACTACGTCGGCACATTCGCAAATTCTTGTTCCCAAGAGCATGAGAGTGCAAATATTACAACATGCTCATGACTCGCAATGTGCTGGACATATGGGTTTTTCCCGTACGAAGTCGAGAGTCCTTGCGGCTTTCTTTTGGCCTTTTGTCAATAAGGACATTCGTATTTACTGCCGATCATGCAAGGTATGTCAGGAGGTCAAATCTAGAGGACCACGACATGCTGCGCCTATCCAGGCTGCTGACATTCCTATTCGGCCGTTTCAGAAAATGGCCATAGATATTATTGGCCCTTTTAAGGTCAAGTCGGCCAGAGGACATCAGTTTATCCTTACATGTGTCGATATGTGCACACGTTGGCCAGAGGCTATTCCTCTTAAGAGCATATCTACTACAGATATCGCAGATGCTCTTTGGTTGATATTTTCTCGCTTGGGGTTCCCCAGAGAAATATTGTCAGACCATGGCACTCAACTCATATCTGACACTATGTCACAGGTAATGTCTACCTTACATATTGAACGATCTCTCAGTAGTATCTACCATCCTATGTCTAATGGGTTAGTTGAGCGTCTGAATAGAACGCTCAAGACTTTGCTTGGTAAGATAACTGAAGATCATCCTCAAGATTGGGACAGGGTTTTACCCGCGGCTCTCTTTGCCTATAGAGAAGTCCCTAATGAACACACAGGATTTTCTCCCTTCGAACTTGTCTTTGGCGCGCGTCCGCGTGGCCCTATGTCTTTATTACACGATCTCATCACTGCCGATGATATTAGCGATGAAACTCAATCCTCATATGAGTATGTCATTGCTCTTAGACAAAAGATCATTGAGGCATGTAAGCTAGCAACTGCTTCATCAGAAATTGCTAAAGAGAAGGCAAGACAGTTTGCTAACAAGAATAGATGTCTACGACAACTTTGTCCAGGTGACAAAGCATTCGTCCTACTCCCCAGTAGGGAAAATAGACTTCTTATTGCATGGAAAGGTCCGTATGCAATAGTCTCTCGGATTTCCGATGTTGACTATGTGGTCGATATTGATGGAAAGCATAAAACTTTCCACATAAACATGCTTTCGGAATTTCACGAACGTCCGGACTATTTGCTGCCTATTTTCCAGGCAACGGATGATGCTCCTGCACCTCACGGTCATTATTCATCCCTGTCTGTCATACAGGATGAGGAAGCTACCTTCTCTGATGTCAACCTTCCCCTTCCAGTGGTTCCATTACATTCCACGGAATCTTGGAAAAACGTTTCTGTTTCTCCTAATCTTTCTGGTGACGAACATCGACAAGACTTGTCGATGTTACAAACATTTCAGGATGTTCTCACTGACATTCCTGGACACACAGATGTCATAGAACATGACATAATTCTTACCGACAATAATCCAATTAGGGTTAGGCCGTATCCTATTCCTATACACTTTCAGTCGCAGGTGGAAAAGGAATTGGATGAAATGATTCAATTAAATATAATTGAACCATCGACTTCACCATATTCTTCTTCCATGGTTATTGTCCGGAAGAAGGATAAGAACATACGAATTTGTGTTGATTATCGCAAATTGAATCAGGTCACAAAGTTCGATGCTGAACCGATGCCTTTGTTAGAAGATCTACTGATTAGACTTTCTAATTCTAGATTCTTCACTAAACTTGACTTGTCTAAAGGTTATTGGCAAGTGCCTTTAGCAGAGCATGCCAAACCTCTTACTGCTTTTTTCTACACCTAGGGGTCTATTTCAATGGAATGTTATGCCTTTTGGTCTCATGAACGCCCCTGCAACTTTCGTTCGCATGATGCGTCGAATTCTGTCACATCGTTCGGATGTCATCGCATACTTAGATGACATCTGTCTCTTCAGTGATACCTGGGAAGATCACTATTTAGGGTTATATGACTTACTGTCCACTCTACGTGAGAATAATTTGACAGCGAAACCTTCTAAAGCTTTTGTTGGTTTTGGTGAAATCTCTTTCCTGGGTCATCGTGTTGGTCATGGTCTCTTGAAGACAGAAGACCACAATACTTCCAAAAATACTGAACATCTCTGTTCCTAAAACGAAGAAACAAGTTAGGAGTCTCTTAGGTTTAATTCAATTTTATGGGAGATTTATTCCAAATTTATCTTCGATCATGGCACCTCTCTCAACATTGTTGAAGAAAGGTTCGCCTAATCTGGTCCGTTGGTCTGAAGAATGCCAATCTTCATTAGACCAAATCAAGAATATATTTTCTTCTCCTCCCATCTTAAGATTACCTACTCTTGATAGGACTTTTGTTCTTCGGAGTGATGCTTCATCCACTGGGATTGGAGCAGCACTGATGCAAGAATATGCAAATACTCTGCATCCTGTTATGTACATTTCTAGAAAACTAAATGCGGCAGAGAGGAACTACTCGGTTTTAGACCGTGAGTTGTTAGCGATGGTTTGGTCAATTCTAAAGCTACAAAGATTCCTCCTGGGCGCACATTTCATTCTAGAGACTGATCAGAAAGCTCTTACAGCTATTCAGACTAAGAATTTGAAGAGTTCGAGATCCACTCGATATGCTATAGCTCTTCAACCTTTTCACTTCACGGTACGAGCTATCCGTGGTGCGGATAATGTGATGGCTGACATTTTGTCTAGATGCCCACATGACTCCAACTAATACTTCTGTCCTATATTCCTATATATTACAGAGTCATAACACACCTATATTACTACAATAGATTAGCACATCTGTACTCACTTTATATGTACACACTATCGTGCTTTGTTGTCATCTTCTTCTGTTCGTTTTTTAAGATGATAGAGGAGGACTGAGTAGTTAATATAAGGGCCGTTAGTTTACTAAACAGCCACAATTATTAATAATGTATTGTACCTTATGAAGCATATTAGTTATTAATTAGCATTATATTGCTTGTACTTTCTCAGAATGTCATTGTTGAGCTGAGGACTTACCTTACTAGTATCAAGCATGACGAGTTCTAGATTGTGTACTTACCCTCGGAATACCAGAGCATATGTCCTGGATCGTCATGTAGTTTAACTTTACTATGTACTTATGTCATTACATGTCAAATAATGTACTATTTAAATTTTCCTATCAGATTTGTACATCCATTTTTAAAGACAATATTAGAGTATGCTGTTTAATGATGATTATGGTAACTTGCATACGTATATTGTGTTTACATGCTAACGTGATGTGTGTTGGTGACACCTCCCCGATGTGAATATTTTTTGAGACATATTTATTTTTCTGTTGAGGTATATCCTCACCAGACACTCTATATTTAGCCTCATGTTAGGCAATTTAATTAATTATCAGCGCATAATTCGTGCGTTTTGAGCCGCTTATCGCATGCTCTTTGATATTAAAAAAAAAAAAATATGTTCCACATTTTTTTTTTTATCGGGAGGAGGTGGTGATATGTTGCGTGATAAATTCTCGCAACATCGTTTTATTACAATATCTATTTTATAACGCAAGGGCAACAACTGCTTGAAATTTATAGTCACTTTTCTCGGTAAGCATTTGTCTTCTCGCGTTGGTATCGAATGCAGTTAAGTTTTTGAGCTGTGGTCATTTTGCGCTGGACTGCGCATGACTTGTCTTGCTTTTTGGTCGATCGGTTTCCGCCCACCACTAGTGGAGTGAGCGATTTGGAATGGCGAAAGAGATGCCTCGTTGAAGAGGGGATCTCCGCTATTTTTTGTTCTGTCAGGGATGTGTAGTCCTCTTAATGGATATTTCGTTTATTCGAGATAATACCTCTAGTGTTTCCCACATGCCGGGAGGCGTGATATTTCTGTGTATTTCCGGAAGGCAAGGTAAATTAACATTTTCATTAACTCTATCGATTTTTGGTCGTGAACGATTTCTGGTTCATAGCCTGTCTTCGAAAGTCGTCGTCACGAGATGTTTTCCTAGCTCACATGTCGCTGTATTGTGCTGCATCGGTTGATGCAGGTCCCAAGGACTATTACTTGCTACTTGGTTACCTGAACTAGGTTTGAAAAACCTTTGTTATCTAGAGGATATTTTTGAGGACATTATTTATACTTCGGCAGACGTGTCTGTCTTGCTGAAGTCAGATTAAGGAGAGTGAACTGATCTCATACATCTGGTTATCTCCTGGCTGTTATAGAAAAGGATGGAGTTTTTCACCTGACTACATTTACAGCACTATGAAATATAACATGCATCTGACTCATCATTGTAATGCTGTCTACCGTCTATTGCTGTATTGAATGTTGCTGTGATAATGACTGTTTGATGTGTCTACATATTCGCGTAACCATTTTGTCACTGTGGCGTCCACAATAAATAATGAAGAAAAACGTCAACGGCTGTTTCAAGAATCATTGACTTTATACGTCGTGAGTTTACTGACGTCCTATGTGGATTGCCCTGTTATTTTTGTATGAACATTGTTTTGACTGAACACATCTGCACACTACACAAAACCAGACATGCGGATACCATCCATCATCATATGGCATCACGCATCATTTGGTGGCCATAAGCTGGTTTGATCTGGTACCAGCAAACACGGGGTCCCTTACCCACTTCATTTTCAACAAGAATTTATCAGCATCCTTCAAGAAATTAACATTCTTCAAGACAGTCAACATCTTCAAAATTTTCAAAGTACTCGGCGTTGCCCGGTAAAAGTCAAAATTTCAATTTTTTGACGGAAACAAGAATTTGACAGTACCCGGCGTTGTTACATGTTGCCGGATAACTCGGACTGCTGTTATCTTTTACGCAAGTCAAGCAAGTTGCTGCTGTCAAGGTTCCAGTGCTGTCGTTTTTGTGAAGGTCAAGTGCCGGTTGAAACGGGTTGTTTTCTGAAGAAGGCCAAGTACCGATTTCCATCAACTTACTTTTGGATTAGAAGGTCAAGTGCCGAAACAACTCAACACACAGTATGTCAGAAGCTCAAGTACCATCGTGTTAGCAGTGGAAGCAGTTCAGATGTGCCATCATCGTTGGAGCTTCGCTCTTTAGGACGTTGATTGACATCCGTTTTTCTGCTGTTCGACGATTGGAAGCCTATAAGTTAAGTGGCCTGTTTGTATGTAAACTGTGCCCTTATACTTCTGCTGAGTCTTCTGTGTATCATCTCATTCTATATGTTATATGTTTATATGTTATTTGTATATTTATATGTTTATATTTCAGCGGGTTCTCGGTTGGGTGGTGTCTCCGTTAGATTATGCCACGTCATAGAGGTCGTCTATTGTGAGCGTTTTCTGTAGGGTTTGCAAATTTCCGATACTGGAATTTGCTAAGCGACTTCTGTTGCTATTTATGTTAGCTGTGATGACATGTTTTAATATTGTTTTCGTTATTATTTCGCATTCTTTAGTTTTGTTTTGATTTGTTTGTATTTGTTAGCCTACTCTTGTCTATAATTTAGTTTCATACAACATTTTTGTTTATACACTGTGGTGTCATGTATTTTGTTTAATTCTATCGTAGATATCGTCACATTTTTTGTGATATTTCATTAATTTCTGCTTTATTTTTAGTTGATTTCTGCGAACGTTTTTGTATTGTTGCTGATCTTTGTTATTGTTTACATTGTTATTGTTTACATTGTTTGCATTGTTTACATTTTCAATGTTTACATTCTGCATGTGTTTACATAGTCATTGTTTACAGTTATAGTAATTAGTTAATGGGCTATGCTAATGCACTGTTACTACTACACTGATGATAAATGAATGATGAATAGTGTTGTGCACTATTGAATGAGAAGTGCACTTATGATCAAGAATTGATTGGTGATATTTCATATACAAGTTCTTTGATTGGAGACTTGTTTCCCACAGAGACTGGGATAATATAAGGTGATGTGAATATACAAGTGCTTAATTAAGACTTGTTACACTTAGGTTTGAAATAAATTAGTTAATTATTTCAGGTTTTGGACGCATATGTTAGACAACATGTCTACATTTGAGCACTTTATTGAGCAGGGTAAATTGCTTGGGAAGACTGGTGATAAGTTAGAAGAATTTGCAACTGCTCGATATGATAAAGCAATGGAAGCTGAACAAAAGAAACTGCATATGGAAGCTGAACAAAAGAAACTGCAGATGCAGGTGGATGAAAAAAAGATTCCAAATGGAAATGGAAAAACAAAAAAGGGAATCAGAAGCTGAGGAAAGAAAACTCCAGCTAGAGGCTGAAAATAAAAGACTTGAAAAAGAGGCTGAAAATAAAAGACTTGAAAAAGAGGCTGAAAATAAAAGACTTGAAAAAGAGGCTGAAAATAAAAGACTTGAAAAAGAAGCTGAAAGACTTCAAATAGAGGCTCAGGCTGAGGAGAGAAGATTACAGAGAGAGTCTGATGAGAGGAAAGAGAAAGCAAAAATGGAACATGAAGAAAAGGTCTTAGCTTTAGAGTTGGAAAAATTGAAATTGATGAACATGAGTAATGGTAATGATTCAAACAAGGGTTCATCTTCTGGTAAGGCTAATAATGATACTTTTAAGATTAAGTTACCAACATTTAGTCCTTCCAGTGATGACATAATGTTCTATCTGGACAGATTTGAACAAGCATGTACAGCTCATAACATAGACAAAGCAAAATATGTTTATCAGTTATCAGGGATACTGACAGGTAAAGCTCTAAGTATATTAAATATGGTGGATGAACCTGACAAGAACAATTATGAGGTTGTCAGGGCCGCTCTGTTAAAGAAATATCAGCTTAACGAAGACGGCTATCGTCTACAATTTAAAAACATGTTACCTGAAAATGGAGTTGAATTCTCCGAGTTTATTGCAAGAATACGCATTACTTTCTCACGATGGGTTGAACTATCTAAGACGGAAAAAACTTATGAAGGACTTATGGACTTAATACTTAGAGACAAAGTCATGTCGTCTGTCAATGAGTCTTTCCTTGCTTTCCTTCATGAACGTAAACCTAAAACAATAAAAGAAATGGAAGATTTCTGTTGCCAGTACGTAACTGCGCACCCACACATAACCATGGGTAACTCTAAGGTGAAAGAAGGTTTACCAGTTGCTTCGGCAGCTCCGTATGGTCAAAACTTTGCTCGTAGATCCCAACAAAATTTTGATAGAAAGAGCAGCGGTAATTTCTGTCAAAATCATGGAAACCAATTTCATGGTGATTCTTCTTCGAAGAATTGGAGACAACCTGATAGTGGTCGTTACTATCACCCTAATAATTATAGGCATTTCAAAAGAGGATATGGTAATAGAGGTTATTCCTGCCGAAGACCTCAGAACCAAACAAATAGATGTTCGCATCAATGTGAACATGATAGTAATCGTGGAAACTGGAATTCGAACCAGGATAACAATTACAATAGAGACAATAATAACTGCAGAGATAATAATAACTCTGATAACTTCAGAGGTAATAATAGTCGGGGTAGATCTCACACAAAAAAAAGAGATATCAGCAGGCTAATGCTGTACAACAGGAAACTGAGGGAGCCTGTAATCATGTTGTTGATAATAAAAACTTTGACGCTGTCACTGGTTCTGCTTTTGACTTTGAGAGAGCAAACAAATGCCCCCAATGCAGTACTTTATTCGAACCGGGTACCATAACTACTTTGAGTTGTGGTCACCCACTTCCCGCTCTTCCTGCTGCTGTTGCGCATGACGGGAGGGGTTCTTTAATTCTACATAAGGGTCTTGTTAATGATACTCCGGTCTCACTACTTTTCGATTCCGGATGCACCACTATTGGTGTTAGACAATCGCTTGTAGATCCATCTTGTGCTACAGGAAAGGTTATTAAATGTGTCACATTTGGCGGCACTCTAGAAAAATATCCTACTGCTGTAATTCGCATTGCCACTCCTTTCTTTACTGGTGATGTGCATGCTTGTCTCTTACCTAATCCTATTGCGGACCTTATTATTGGTCGTATTCACGGAGTTAGGGAGTGTACCCCACAGCAGATTGCTGCTTGGGAAGATAATAACATGCAAGCTACAAATGCAGTAGTTACAAGAGCACAAGCTCTACAAACACCCGAAACTTCACTGAATAGTGATAATGAAGTTGATAGCCAAGATAGTCACTTAGTAATCACTCGTGACTCTTTCATAAAATTGCAAGAAGAAGATCCTTCTTTAAAAAAATTCTTCGTTCTTGCGAAGAAAGGTGATCCGAATCAGGATACAAATAGAAAATCTTGGATTGCAATGAGAAACGGCGTACTTGTACGTATGGTACAAGATTCGACTACGTCGGCACATTCGCAAATTCTTGTTCCCAAGAGCATGAGAGTGCAAATATTACAACATGCTCATGACTCGCAATGTGCTGGACATATGGGTTTTTCCCGTACGAAGTCGAGAGTCCTTGCGGCTTTCTTTTGGCCTTTTGTCAATAAGGACATTCGTATTTACTGCCGATCATGCAAGGTATGTCAGGAGGTCAAATCTAGAGGACCACGACATGCTGCGCCTATCCAGGCTGCTGACATTCCTATTCGGCCGTTTCAGAAAATGGCCATAGATATTATTGGCCCTTTTAAGGTCAAGTCGGCCAGAGGACATCAGTTTATCCTTACATGTGTCGATATGTGCACACGTTGGCCAGAGGCTATTCCTCTTAAGAGCATATCTACTACAGATATCGCAGATGCTCTTTGGTTGATATTTTCTCGCTTGGGGTTCCCCAGAGAAATATTGTCAGACCATGGCACTCAACTCATATCTGACACTATGTCACAGGTAATGTCTACCTTACATATTGAACGATCTCTCAGTAGTATCTACCATCCTATGTCTAATGGGTTAGTTGAGCGTCTGAATAGAACGCTCAAGACTTTGCTTGGTAAGATAACTGAAGATCATCCTCAAGATTGGGACAGGGTTTTACCCGCGGCTCTCTTTGCCTATAGAGAAGTCCCTAATGAACACACAGGATTTTCTCCCTTCGAACTTGTCTTTGGCGCGCGTCCGCGTGGCCCTATGTCTTTATTACACGATCTCATCACTGCCGATGATATTAGCGATGAAACTCAATCCTCATATGAGTATGTCATTGCTCTTAGACAAAAGATCATTGAGGCATGTAAGCTAGCAACTGCTTCATCAGAAATTGCTAAAGAGAAGGCAAGACAGTTTGCTAACAAGAATAGATGTCTACGACAACTTTGTCCAGGTGACAAAGCATTCGTCCTACTCCCCAGTAGGGAAAATAGACTTCTTATTGCATGGAAAGGTCCGTATGCAATAGTCTCTCGGATTTCCGATGTTGACTATGTGGTCGATATTGATGGAAAGCATAAAACGTTCCACATAAACATGCTTTCGGAATTTCACGAACGTCCGGACTATTTGCTGCCTATTTTCCAGGCAACGGATGATGCTCCTGCACCTCACGGTCATTATTCATCCCTGTCTGTCATACAGGATGAGGGAGCTACCTTCTCTGATGTCAACCTTCCCCTTCCAGTGGTTCCATTACATTCCACGGAATCTTGGAAAAACGTTTCTGTTTCTCCTAATCTTTCTGGTGACGAACATCGACAAGTCTCGTCGATGTTACAAACATTTCAGGATGTTCTCACTGACATTCCTGGACACACAGATGTCATAGAACATGACATAATTCTTACCGACAATAATCCAATTAGTGTTAGGCCGTATCCTATTCCTATACACTTTCAGTCGCAGGTGGAAAAGGAATTGGATGAAATGATTCAATTAAATATAATTGAACCATCGACTTCACCATATTCTTCTTCCATGGTTATTGTCCGGAAGAAGGATAAGAACATACGAATTTGTGTTGATTATCGCAAATTGAATCAGGTCACAAAGTTCGATGCTGAACCGATGCCTTTGTTAGAAGATCTACTGATTAGACTTTCTAATTCTAGATTCTTCACTAAACTTGACTTGTCTAAAGGTTATTGGCAAGTGCCTTTAGCAGAGCATGCCAAACCTCTTACTGCTTTTTCTACACCTAGGGGTCTATTTCAATGGAATGTTATGCCTTTTGGTCTCATGAACGCCCCTGCAACTTTCGTTCGCATGATGCGTCGAATTCTGTCACATCGTTCGGATGTCATCGCATACTTAGATGACATCTGTCTCTTCAGTGATACCTGGGAAGATCACTATTTAGGGTTATATGACTTACTGTCCACTTTACGTGAGAATAATTTGACAGCGAAACCTTCTAAAGCTTTTGTTGGTTTTGGTGAAATCTCTTTCCTGGGTCATCGTGTTGGTCATGGTCTCTTGAAGACAGAAGACCACAATACTTCCAAAATACTGAACATCTCTGTTCCTAAAACGAAGAAACAAGTTAGGAGTCTCTTAGGTTTAATTCAATTTTATGGGAGATTTATTCCAAATTTATCTTCGATCATGGCACCTCTCTCAACATTGTTGAAGAAAGGTTCGCCTAATCTGGTCCGTTGGTCTGAAGAATGCCAATCTTCATTAGACGAAATCAAGAATATATTTTCTTCTCCTCCCATCTTAAGATTACCTACTCTTGATAGGACTTTTGTTCTTCGGAGTGATGCTTCATCCACTGGGATTGGAGCAGCACTGATGCAAGAATATGCAGATACTCTGCATCCTGTTATGTACATTTCTAGAAAACTAAATGCGGCAGAGAGGAACTACTCGGTTTTAGACCGTGAGTTGTTAGCGATGGTTTGGTCAATTCTAAAGCTACAAAGATTCCTCCTGGGCGCACATTTCATTCTAGAGACTGATCAGAAAGCTCTTACAGCTATTCAGACTAAGAATTTGAAGAGTTCGAGATCCACTCGATATGCTATAGCTCTTCAACCTTTTCACTTCACGGTACGAGCTATCCGTGGTGCGGATAATGTGATGGCTGACATTTTGTCTAGATGCCCACATGACTCTAACTAATACTTCTGTCCTATATTCCTATATATTACAGAGTCATAACACACCTATATTACTACAATAGATTAGCACATCTGTACTCACTTTATATGTACACACTATCGTGCTTTGTTGTCATCTTCTTCTGTTCGTTTTTAAGATGATAGAGGAGGACTGAGTAGTTAATATAAGGGCCGTTAGTTTACTAAACAGCCACAATTATTAATAATGTATTGTACCTTATGAAGCATATTAGTTATTAATTAGCATTATAATGCTTGTACTTTCTCAGAATGTCATTGATGAGCTGAGGACTTACCTTACTGGTATCAAGCATGACGAGTTCTAGATTGTGTACTTACCCTCGGAATACCAGAGCATATGTCCTGGATCGTCATGTAGTTTAACTTTACTATGTACTTATGTCATTACATGTCAAATAATGTACTATTTAAATTTTCCTATCAGATTTGTACATCCATTTTTAAAGACAATATTAGAGTATGCTGTTTAATGATGATTATGGTAACTTGCATACGTATATTGTGTTTACATGCTAACGTGATGTGTGTTGGTGACACCTCCCCGATGTGAATATTTTTTGAGACATATTTATTTTTCTGTTGAGGTATATCCTCACCAGACACTCTATAATTAGCCTCATGTTAGGCAATTTAATTAATTATCAGCGCATAATTCGTGCGTTTTGAGCCGCTTATCGCATGCTCTTTGATATTTAAAAAAAAAAAATATGTTCCACATTTTTTTTTAATCGGGAGGAGGTGGTGATATGTTGCGTGATAAATTCTCGCAACATCGTTTTATTACAATATCTATTTTATAACGCAAGGGCAACAACTGCTTGAAATTTATAGTCACTTTTCTCGGTAAGCATTTGTCTTCTCGCGTTGGTATCGAATGCAGTTAAGTTTTGAGCTGGGGTCATTTTGCGCTGGACTGCGCATGACTTGTCTTGCTTTTTGGTCGATCGGTTTCCGCCCACCACTAGTGGAGTGAGCGATTTGGAATGGCGAAAGAGATGCCTCGTTGAAGAGGGGATCTCCGCTATTTTTTGTTCTGTCAGGGATGTGTAGTCCTCTTAATGGATATTTCGTTTATTCGAGATAATACCTCTAGTGTTTCCCACATGCCGGGAGGCATAATATTTCTGTGTATTTCCGGAAGGCAAGGTAAATTAACATTTTCATTAACTCTATCGATTTTTGGTCGTGAACGATTTCTGGTTCATAGCCTGTCTTCGAAAGTCGTCGTCACGAGATGTTTTCCTAGCTCACATGTCGCTGTATTGTGCTGCATCGGTTGATGCAGGTCCCAAGGACTATTACTTGCTACTTGGTTACCTGAACTAGGTTTGAAAAACCTTTGTTATCTAGAGGATATTTTTGAGGACATTATTTATACTTCGGCAGACGTGTCTGTCTTGCTGAAGTCAGACTAAGGAGAGTGAACTGATCTCATACATCTGGTTATCTCCTGGCTGTTATAGAAAAGGATGGAGTTTTCCACCTGACTACATTTACAGCACTATGAAATATAACATGCATCTGACTCATCATTGTAATGCTGTCTACCGTCTATTGCTGTATTGAATGTTGCTGTGATAATGACTGTTTGATGTGTCTACATATTCGCGTAACCATTTTGTCACTGTGGCGTCCACAATAAATAATGAAGAAAAACGTCAACGGCTGTTTCAAGAATCATTGACTTTATACGTCGTGAGTTTACTGACGTCCTATGTGGATTGCCCTGTTATTTTTGTATGAACATTGTTTGACTGAACACATCTGCACACTACACAAAACCAGACATGCGGATACCATCCATCATCATATGGCATCACGCATCACCGATCTTCTCCCATTCTGCAGACATGGCCAAACCATCTTAGTTGGGACTGTTCTACTTGGGTCTGCAGGGGGTGGGATTTTAGGCCTTGACGTATCGTCTGGTTGCGAACCATGTCTCTTCTTGTTACTTCAACCACCTTCCTCAGATACCTCATTTCTGAGGTTTGGATGTGGCTTTTATGGGTTGTAGTCATTGCCCATGACTCGCATCCATATGTCAAGACTGGGACATAGGTGGAGCGGTATACAGCCATCTTCGTGTTCTTACCAACCTCTCTCTTGGCTTTATTTTTCTATCACATAATATTGCCATCACATCGTTTTGCTATCATGTAATATTGTTACCGAATTGTCTTGTTATTACTGAACATTGTTATCTTGTCTTGTTACCACGTAATAGTGTTATCGCGTTATTCTTCTATCACATAATATTGCCATCGCATCGTTTTGCTATCATGTAATATTATTACCGAATTGTCTTGTTATGTGATAGTGTTGCATTATTGTCTTGTTATCACGTAAGTGTTATTGTTTTGTCTTTCCATCACATAACATTGTTATAGTATTGTCTTGCTATCATGTAGTGCTAATATTATCAGGGAATGTATTATGTATACGTGAGTGAAGAGGTTGGGTGGCGTAGTATTAGGTGTGACAGATTTCCTGAGCTGGTGTGAACAGATGGAGTGAGTGAGCAGTGCTGTGTATGCGAAATTTGATGGACACATGAACTCTCCGTCTCCCCCATAATTCATTACACATCTTTGAATTGTTAGTGATAAAAAGTGTCCACGTCTTTGACACACTCAGTTTGTTATCGTTTACAAGTTTAATAAATTTACGTTATTTGTAATGTGAAGATATGCCTCTGAAGTATAAGGAAAGGAAGGGTAAAGGATCCCGTTTACACGCCCATTGAGGCATATTGGGAATATAGTGTCAGGCCCATATTTTCTCGACCATCGGCACACTAGGGGTGATGTGGTCAGCATCACGCCGGCCGCCTTAACCTTCCCAGAGTTATTCTAGTACCCAATTGGAGCTGGGTCGACCCAGGAGCCGTTTGCGGTCTAAAAAAATCCCACCTCAACTGGGGAACGAACCATGGACCACTGAACTAGGAAGCCAGTGCTCTAACCAATGTGCTACCACGGCTCCCCTGAAGTATAAGATGTAACATAAATGGTTTAATGCAGGATTCTTGGGGGGGGGGGGTGGAGCTGCAGTAGTGGTTCCATGCTCAACGAGGAGCATAAAGGGGAATAAACCAATTAATAAGATATCAAGATTTTTGCGACCGATTGACAGAGTTGTTCAAGCTTTGGTCCCTCGCAGCTAATTCACGGTATCAACACCCTCCAGTCTACCCAGCTTAAATGGGTACCTGACTTTGCTCATGAGTTCGAGAAGGAAAAGACAGCGAGAAAGGGAACTGATCGCCCCACCTCTTAATGCTGGCCCTAGTTACTAGTATAGTGAAGTCTCTAACACTTCACTCCCGCGCGGCAGTATCTACTATGGGGCTACCTTTATCTTTTTTTTAAACGACTTTTGGCAGGTCAAAGGTTGAGACTTTTGGCAGGTCAAAGGTTGAAGCTAGTGGACACTTGGAGAGCAGACTATTAACCGTGGAAGTACAGAAGTGCTCCAGGCGGTTTGTGGCGGCACCGCTTGAAATGTTCATGTGGTCAGAGCCTGGTGTAGTGCAGGGCGAGCTGTGCGACCACCCTGGGCACTAAGGACAAAGGGCGTCGGAGCGGACAAAAAAAAAAAAAAGAAAGATTTTTCGTCAAGTAGTTCGACTTTTCATGTTCTGTGACTCACTTGACCCAGGCTGAACCACACCTAGTAATACTTTTGTAAGAAAACACTAAAACCAAAGCGTGATATATTTGAACATTCTGTTTTAAGTTGTCGTGTTTTTTGTTTTGTAAGTAATAATTATCTAAATATAATAGCTGTAATAAATAAATGTAATAACTGTAAGTAATAACTATCTAAAACTATCTGCAATTTTATTCACAAATCTTAATTTTCCAGTAGACTTCATTAGCTTTCGCAGCTAGAAGTGTATGAGAGGGGCACATGTCAAACCACTCACCCTGGGTGCCAAATGATGCTAGACATACTCTGCATATGGTTTGACCAAAGGGGCTTAGACTAAGAATGTAACTCCTGTGTATAGAAAGGTTTTTTTCCTCCTCCATTATTTGCATGTTAAAATTCTGGATCCGTATTTCTACAACTTTTCACCCCTTCCTAGAACTCTATCACTTCTCTACCCCAGTCCACTCCCAACGGTACCTACTGGCACGATGGCTTCTCTCAAGCAACAATTACTAATTAAAGGCTAAAGGGGCCAGTAATAGTCTCTCTATTGTTGCCTACCTGCAAGTCCACTGTATTTGGGAGTCGTGGCCCACTTTCCTTTGAATGTCAAGACGATCAGAACACTTGCCGGATGAGCAATACTTCTGATGTTAGTTATTAAAATTGTTATGCGCCTTCGGGTATTTCAAACGCAGATTTGCAAGAAATGAAAGAATAAATGTGAAATTTATTTTTTACCGTCATTGAATGGCTTGGAAACGCTTGCACTGTACATTGTAACTCTCTTACCAAGAAAGCTTTGTCATGTTAATTTCTTGGAAACGGAAAGGCTTCATTCATTTTGATAGAGTGACAGTTGGGCATAATAAACATTGATAGCATAAGCAGTTCTTAAGTGCCATACATTCTTAACTTTTTGAGCATCAGATGTTTGTGTCTCTTTCACATTGTTTTGTAATATCTTTGAATTTTTTTGTTCTTCCTACAGGAGTAGATCTGGCAAGCCAAGAGAAACTGGATAAAGAATATGAAGAATTATTCCGCTGCCAAACCTGTAGTAAATCCTTCAGCAACATTGACCAGCTGTATGGCCATCAGAGTGAACTTGGACATTTGGAACTGAAACAGACTCCACGAGGTCCAGGATACCTGTGCTGGAAAAAGGGTTGCAACCAATACTTTAAAACAGCCTCTACATTGCAGGTCCACTTTAGGGAGATCCACGCCAAGAAGTCATCAGCAGGAATCTTATCCCCGCAAGAGCTGGACTTGTATATATTCAAATGTGGACAATGCAGTTTCAGCTTCAGGTCTTTGGATATCATGCAGAAGCACACTCTCATCCACCTGATGCAGTCACTGACCCAGTGTAGGATATGTTCCAAGAGAATGAACTCTGTGGGGAAAATGAGGAGACATTTGGAGACTGACCACGGAGACTTGAGTTTATCAGATATGACTGTACAAATGGAGAGCATTGAGGCAAATGCTTGTCTACTTTTTAGCAGTCCTGCATATGAACAATTTACTTCAAAATTGTTACTTCCAAATGGAAATTCAATCCAGTCCAAGAATGGCATGTCCAGCAGTGAGAGAGTCCTACTTGGTCAGGAGACTTTAATAAATGGCTTAGATTTGAAAGATAATTTAGAACAAGATGAAGAATATATGGATGAGAGCGATGGTGGGTTAGAACAAAACTATAAAGATAAGCAGTTTTTAGAAGACTACATGAACAGTCCGTCTATGGCTGAGGAACATTACAAAAGTTGTGAACGGAAGTTTAAATGTTACAGGTGCAAAATGGGGTTCACAAATCAGCGTTACCTGTTTGCACATAACAAGACACTTATACATAGGAAGAATGAGCTGACAGAGCGCTTTGATGACCCGGCAAGGCCTTACAGGTGTGATGTGTGCAAGGAGTCCTTCACACAGAAGAATATCCTTGTAGTTCATTATAACTCTGTTTCTCACCTGCACAAGGTGAAACAGCAGACTCAGGTAAATGGGGATAATTTTTTTGCTTCTTCAGGGTCTCAGCTGACACCCCCACCACTGCCATCATCCCCTAAGGTAAATTCACCGTCCACACTGGCTCACACAAATGGAAGTTACAGTGCAGCGACAGACACATTTCCTGGAAGCAGCAGTAACGTTAAGCCGTATAAATGCAATATTTGTAAGGTCAGTTACAACAACCAGCCAAGTATTGAAATTCATTTGCGATCGGTGGGTCACAAAACGAAGGCAAGCAAGTTGGGGGAGCTAATTCAATCTGGACAAGTTGATGTCCATCAGGCATTAATAGAGCACCCAGATCCCAGAACTGCTGGCAAACAGCAGGCCCAAATCATTGCAGATATGATCCATCAACAGGCAACAGTACAAGCTGCACAGGCTGCTTCAAATGCAGCAGCTTCATATTTTAATCTTCAGGGCATCAATACAATGGCCCAGTTATCTCTCTTAGGCCTTATCCCACCCACATCTCCTTATATGCTGACATCTACACAGAATGCCCTTGCTGCCATGTCTAGTGCCCAGCTAGAGGCATACTATTCATCTCTAACTGCACAGATAAGTAAAGATGGAAGTAGATTAGACAGCAGTAAATTTTCCAGCTCACGGGAATATGGGAAGGAGAAATCGGTCAAGGGCATTTCCCAACCAGATACAACAGAGAAAATTGTTAACATGGTCATTAAACAGGATGGTAAAATTGAACCAGCGGGAAGTGGAAATAAGACTGCGTCCGTAGCAACTGATGCTAAAAATTCAGATGGGAAATTAGATGGAAAAGTGACACGAAAGGAGGATGACTTGCCCCCCAATTTTCATGCCCCGATTATTGCTAGACCACGTGGCTTTATGGGCAGATTCAAACCCCAGCTTCATAGAAGCTTGCTGGAAAACTTTGGGTTTGAATGTGTCATGCATTTTAATGAAGAGAATAGTGTCAAGCGGAAAGAAGTAAATGCCAAAGAGGAGGACACTGGGGTTGAGGAAGAAAATGTCGGGGAAAAGAAAGAGAAGGAAGATAGTGATGATAAGGATTTGAAAATGGAAGTTGATGATAACAAAGAAGAGAATAGAGACAAAGAAAGTATAGTAAAAGAAGGTGACTCTAAGGGCAATGAATCAGAGATTAAAGATGAAAGAAAAGATGAGAACAAGGAAAACACTGACCTCCCAGAACTCAACAAATGCAAGTGCAGGGTGTGCCACAAAGATTTCTCCAATGTGTGGGTTCTGAAGAACCACGAGGAAGAAATCCACAACAACTTTGTATCTCCAGAGGTCATCGAAGATTTTGGTCAGAATTTCAGAGAGGGATGGGAGAAAAATCTGCCCAAACCCATGGACCAAGAACAGATTTCATTTCCACAACCACCCTCCAGTTCACCCAACCCTGCTACTCCAACAGCAGCTTTAGAAAAAGCTTCAGAAATGCCCCCACCTCCAGTTCCATCTCAAACCCAACTTTCTGCAAATTATGACATGCCTCAACTGTTACCTCTTATGGGCATGAACCTCCTCCAAATGCATTTGCCCATGAACTTGGTGAACCTTGGTCTACAGAGTTCTTTGATGCCCTCCCTGATGATGTCACCAATGGATCTAGGTTCAGGTTTTCTATCTCAAATGCCCCCACAATCTCTTGTAGATTCAGCTGGATCCATGAGCTCACAGCAACAACTGCAAGCAGCAGCAGCTGCTGCAGCAGCCCAAAACCAGAAAAGAGTCAGGACTCGCATAAGTGATGACCAGTTGAAAGTCTTGAGACAGTACTTTGACATTAATAACTCTCCCAGTGAAGAGCAAATTAACAAGATGTCCGACCAGACTGGCCTTCCTCAGAAAGTTATAAAACACTGGTTCCGCAACACTTTATTCAAAGAGAGGCAGAGAAATAAGGATTCCCCATACAATTTCAACAACCCACCATCTACATCGATTGACCTAGATGAATATGACAGAACCGGAAAAATTCCAGAGGTCAAGATTGAGCCTGAAGAGGAGGATGATGGAGATACAAACCTGATATCAGAAGTAAAAAAAGAGATACCTTCCACAGGTGAGGACAACCCAGGTGATAATTTTGAGCAGGATGCAGAATTATTAGAAAGTCTCCCTCTAAAGATTGACCTCACCCCAAGTACTGACCCCCCTGATGAGAGAAGAAGAGATCAAGAAAGCCATTCCAGTTCATCTTCACCCTCCATGTCTTCCATACCATCAACTCCGACAGCTTCGGGTCCTACCACCCCAACACCGATGATCACTGCCAGCTCAATCACCACCACAAACCCCCTTGCTTTTTCCCTGGATGCATACGCTGCAAATATGGCCAGATTCGAAGCTGCTACATTCCAGAGCATAGGAAAAAGAGCCAACAGGACAAGATTTACAGATTATCAGATTAAAACACTGCAGGATTATTTTGAACGAAACGCTTACCCAAAAGATGATGAGCTGGAGCACTTATCCAAGATCCTGGGATTAAGTGCTAGAGTTATAGTAGTCTGGTTTCAAAATGCTCGTCAGAAAGCCAGAAAGATTTATGAAAATCAGCCAACAAGTGAGAGTGTGAAAGATCCTATTAGCCCATTCCAGCGAACACCAGGGTTGAACTACCAGTGCAAGAAATGCAATTCAGTATTCCAGCGTTACTATGAGCTAATCAAGCATCAGAAAAACTCATGTGTAGGTGAGTCAAATAATAACAAACCAATCCCATCACTGACGGAAGATGACAGCAACTTCAGCTATTCCAATGATGATTCCAATATTTCAGAACGCCAGAGCACTCCATCATCAGGAAGCAAAGACAGAGATTTGCAGCCTCGATCACAGCCTCAAGAACTGTCATCTCATCCTCGATCACAGCCTCAAGAACTATCCTCTCATCCTCGATCACAACAGCAAGAACTGACATCCGCTTCTAGCACAGTCACAGCTAAAATACCGAGTGCATCTTCAGTACCAGCCACAACATTACATTCCTCTTCTTCTTCTTCATCATCATCGTCCACAATTCCGTTTTTTAAGTGTGACAAGTGCAACCTGACTTTCTCAAGATTTGACATTTGGCAGGAGCACCAGAAGGCACATAGCATTGCCCCAGCAATGTACACACCTTTCTCGTCTAGCTCAGCATTTGGAATGCTGCAGACATTAGCACATCAGGAGGATGGTAAAACTGCTCTCGCCATGGCTGCCATGTCAACGCCCAGTTCAGTGCTGCCCACAGTGGCATCCATGCACATCTCACCCTCTCACCAGCCAAGTACCATGGCCATGACACCAGTACCACCATCAACATCTCCCTCGCTATCATCAAAGAGGAAGACTGACTCAGAAGATGAGAGCGGGGAACAGCCCAGAGACAAAAGGTTGAGGACAACAATTTTACCTGAACAGCTTGATTACCTGTACCAACAGTACCAGGTGTGTTCGTCTCATACGGTGTGTTTTTCATGTTTGTGTCTGTCTGTTTCTGCTGGAATGTGTATGTAAATGAGTATCTGAATGCTTGTATGTTTGAGCGTGATTGTGTCTATATAGATGTGTCCATGAGTAAATTCATGTGTATATGAATAAATGAGTGTGGATGAACAAAACAGATATAGCCCATACACACCTTTTGTATGTCTTATATCTTTTCTTCTTCTCTGTGTTACAGATATTTCAAAACTTATAGAAAAATCCTACTTCTTACTTAAATATCTTCTTCTTTTATCCTTAGCCGCCGACCGTCAAAGCAGTCAATGGCCATTACGCCTGGTGGCGTCTTGTAGGGCAACAACAAATTGATTCCACTTTGCTCGGTCGGTGGCCATCCTTCGTACAGTGCCCCAACTCTGGTTCATTCTTTGCATCTCAGCCTCCACAGTCCTCCGCCAAGTTGTTTTTGGTCGGCCTCTCTTTCGTTTTCCTTCAGGGGTCCATAGCATAGCTGTTCTTGTGATGGCATCGGGGTCTTCTGAGGACATGGCCAACCCAGCTCCAGCGTCTGCCAGCTATGATGGTGTGCATGTCCTCTTGCTTGCTCCGAGTAAGCAGATCTTGGTTGGTGATGGTGATCACCATCACCAACCATTACTTAAATATATCATCATCATTTTCCCATTTCTCTCCTCATGGAGCATGGGGTATCATAGCTAACACCTTGCAGAAAACTTGCATCAAAGCATTCGATGCTTTTGCAGTTGTAGTTTCTGTATTGATTTGTTTAACATGATGATGTTGCCTGCCACATGTACAACCTCATTAGTCATCTCTAATGATATGCCTGAAGGAGCAGTAATTCTAATCTTTCTTTGCCTCATCAGAGATGGCCAGTAACTACACTTGGAAATATAGGTAAAAAGGTAAAGGATTCCGTTACACGCCCATTGAGGTGTATAGGGAATATGGTGTAAGGCCCATGATTTCTTGACCAACGGCACACGAAGGGTGATGTGGTCAGCATCATGCCGGCCGCCTTAGCCTTCCCAGAGTTGATCTGGTACCCAATTCCTGAGGCTGTGTGCAAGAGAGACATGAGGGCACTAGACATAAATTCAGTGACCTGGGAGGATGAAGCTGCTGATGGCACCAAGTGGCGATGCTCTCTACAGCGCCACCTCAGATTCGTTGAAAAGAAGCTCTCACAGCAAGCAGAAGAGAGGAAAAAGCATCAAAAGGAACACCAGGACAAAAAGGAGCTGAGGGCTGTCACTCCAAGGGTGAATTTCCATAGTCAGTTATGATTGAAGGGGCTATTATTGTAATAATACAGTAAAGGTTCTAATGATGTTGCTGATGAATTAAGAGACACATTGGAAAGAAATGCAGTTGCTCAAATGGCTAAAGATTATCATTATTGAATAATTACTAGTATCAAAAGGCTAACACACTTTGATAATAGGAGAAGAAGGAAAACATAATTAGACTGTGGGAGAGGAAGGCAAATGTATTTTGACGTAGGAGAGGAAGATAAACATACTTTGACAGTAGGAGCCAGAAACCATTTATAAGGCTAGGTCAAATATTTTGACCTTCGACACTGCTGGATAACATACTTTACCAACCAGATCAACATCATGACCATTGATGTGTCTCTGTGATTTAGCTAAGTCAAGGTTCTAGTCTCTGAAATAGTCTTACAGTTTTCTTTCCTAGCAATTATCTAAGCATGTTTGATTTTTTTGTGCTGGTAGTAATGCGTTTTCAAAGAAATTGTCACAGCTGATATTTAAAAAAAAAACCAACCCTCCTTAAGCACTTTTTACAACATGCTTGGAAGGGAACAGTGTTACTATTCTTTGCTCCCCTGTCAGGCCCCAGTAACACGCATCCCTTATTTTGGAATCCCCAGGGTAAGAGAGAGAGAAGGAGGTCAAGGAACACATGGAGAAGAGAACTGGAGACATACATGAAGGAGATCAAGGAACACATGGAGACAAGAACTGGAGACAGACATGAAGGAGATCAAGGAACACATGGAGAAGAGAACTGGAGACAGACATGAAGGAGATCAAGGAACACATGGAGACGAGAACTGGAGACAGACATGAAGGAGATCAAGGAACACATGGAGAAGAGAACTGGAGACAGACATGAAGGAGATCAAGGAACACATGGAGACGAGAACTGGAGACAGACATGAAGGAGATCAAGGAACACATGGAGACGAGAACTGGAGACAGACATGAAGGAGATCAAGGAACACATGGAGAGGAGAACTGGAGACAGACATGAAGATGACATGGAGAGGAGAACTGGAGACAGACATGAAGATGACATGGAGAGGAGAACTGGAGACAGACATGAAGATGACATGGAGAGGAGAACTGGAGACAGACATGAAGGAGATCAAGGAACACACGGAGAAGAGAACTGGAGACAGACATGAAGGAGATCAAGGAACACATGAAAAGACCTTGAGCTGATGCCACGTGACATGAAGACTTGGCATAAGTTTGTTAAAGGCTTATGCTCCTTGGGGAGCTGAACGGTGATGAATGAATGATGAAAGAATGGCACTTGATGTTTCTCATATTTACAGTGATTTAAATATCATTTCAGGTTGATTGCAACCCTAGCAGAAAACAGCTAGAGCATATTGCTAATACAGTCAATTTGAAAAAGAGAGTGGTCCAAGTTTGGTTTCAAAATACTCGAGCCAGAGAGAGGAAGGGCCACTATAGGGCTCATCAGCAACTAATCAATAAAAGATGTCCATTCTGTAGAGCTCTCTTCCGGGCCAAATCAGCTTTAGAATCCCACCTGGCAACAAAGCATCCTGAGGAAATGGCAAAAGGGGATATTAACATTGATCTTATTCCAGATGCCGTGATTGAACCTCCAGCTAGCCACATTCATGGTTCATTGTCCTTATCTTCAGGTCATGGGGCATCATCCAGCCACACAGCATCCGACATCAGCAAACTTTTACCACCTGGGGCAGCATCTACAATGCCCAACTATATGGCCTTTTTGTCCTCAGCTGGTGGCCTCAATCTTCCCTTCCCAGGACCAACTCCAGAAATGCTTGGTCATCCATCATTAGATGACCCCTTTTTCAAGAGGTACATGAATGAACTGGCAAATAGCATGGCTGCCAGACAAGAACTCTCAACACCTGCCTCGCACAGTCATCTATCCGCATCAGTCATCTCTGCCCACTCCACCCACAAACCACAAGCGCATCAGACGCACACCAATTTTATCCCCTCTACACGACCTCTTGATGCCCACAAGCCACGGAACACCCCGCAGCCACAGATACCACCACCCACTGATGATGCTCCTCTAGATCTCAGCAAGCCAGTTAAACCTTCAGTCTCAGACATCCCCAGCGAGGTACCTCAGCGTCCAAGCTTCTCTGGCAATCTCGACTTCAGTGAACGGCCAGTGGAAATGGACTACCTTCGACGACTAAGCAGCATGGATGACTCATTTTCTGAAACCCAGTCAGAAATGGCTGACCATGAGTACATGAACGAAATAGGGAACAGTCCTCCCTCTCCCTCTCATGCCATGAATGGCCCTAACCACAGCTCAGGCACATCTTGTTCAGGAGGCAAGCGGTACAGAACACAGATGTCAGCAGTACAGGTAAGTGAATTAGTCTGTTTTATTTATTTATTATTTTTGTTCTTTAATCAGTTGATGTTTGATTCTACACTTACTCGAATGTAGGGGTTTCCAACCTGGATATATGTGCCTCGGGGGAAGGGGGTCCCAAAGAGCTTTTAGGGCATTTGGTGATTATGTGATAAATAACTACATTATCCTATTGAAATATTTCAAAAAGTAGTAATGATAGTAACAAATTATGTAACCTTGCAGCAGTAGCTTCTATATCAACTTGTTTACATGGTGAACTTTTACATGGTGAGCTTTTACATGGTGAGCTTTCCAACCTGATGCACAACCTCATAATATTTGCATTTTATGACATGCCAATGCGAGCAGCAACTGTATTTTTTCTTCATTTTCTCCGAGACCCCTGGGAACAACTCTGACTTTGAATTTAGCATATACATGCAAAGCTGTCCAGAAGCAAAAGTTTGGAATAAAATACTAGCTGGAAAAATATATAGAGGTCAAAAGAAGTATATATGTGTGCTTCGTAGACTGACTGATGGCTTTTGACAGAGAGTCCATTGTGGTAAACTAAATGCATGCTGTGGAGAAATACATTAGCAATGGAAAAGACATCAGACTACTTAGTAACAGATGGCTACACTAAGATCTTGCACAAATTATCATATACTGATATAAAAAGAGGAGTGAGACCAGGATGTGTATTGTTCCCTTGCCTGTTTAAGATTTACACATGAATGAATTTTCAAGCGGATATAAGAAATGCCTGGATTTAACATTTGCGGAAGATCTGTAGGAAGCCATGGGTATGCAGATGATACAGGTTTGTTTGCTGAAAATGAACAAGAATTGCAAGAACTAGTGATGAAATTAAACAGTGTAATAGGCACATCAGTCATATCAGTGTAACAGATCTCAAGGTTTTTTCTTTTTGAACAAGTGCCTTAATATAACCAATGGACCCTGTGTCTAAGTTGAACGGAGTGCACCTCGCCAAAACGAAGCAAAATTTTATTTTAAAAATATGTGTTGGAATAATAAATATGGAAATAATGATAAGATGCAGTCAAATGTATTAATTGTAACGTATGTAACTTTTCAGAAGTTTCATTAACCGTTACTAGAAAAGCCGGACAACGCCGGGTACTTACAGCTAGTATATGCTAAAACCATCTTGTGAAGACTGTGAGCTAAAGGCCTCAAGTTTTCTTGATCTCCTCTCCAACAGGTCAAGGTGATGAAGCACCTGTTTCAGGATTACAAAACTCCAACCATGGCCGAGTGTGAGCTTCTTGGTCAGGAGATTGGCTTGGCCAAGCGAGTTGTGCAGGTGTGGTTTCAGAATGCCCGTGCTAAGGAAAAGAAAGCCAAACTGAACTCAGGAAAACCATACAATGTGGATGTGGATTTTCCCAAGTCACCAGAAGAATGTAAACTGTGCAACTACAAATATACACATAAAGTTACGGTAAGTTAGGCTGCTTATAGTGCTAAAACAAAAAGGGATAAAAAACTATTAGTCTCTTGTTTATTGTTCTTAAAAAAAACTGTTAGTCTGATTGTTTATAGGGCTAAAATAACTATAGTCTGATTGTTTATAGGGCTTAGAAAAACTATTAGTCTGATTGTTTATAGGGCTTACAAAAACTATTAGTCTGATAGTTTATAGTGCTAAAATAACTATTAGTCTGATTGTTTATAGTGCTAAAAATGGTTAGTCTGATTGTTTATAGGGCTAAAATAACTATAGGCCGATTGTTTATAGTGCTAAAATAACTATTAGTTTGATTGTTCATAGTGCTAAAAAATGGTTAATCTGATTGTTTATAGGGCTAAAATAACTGATTGTTTATAGTGCTAAAATAACTATTAGTTTTAATTGTTTATAGTTCTAAAGTAACTATTAGTCTGATTGTTTATAGTTCTAAAGTAAGTGTTAGTCTGATTGTTGATAGTTTTAAAGTAACTGTTAATCTGATCGTTTGTAGAGCTAACAAAAACTTGTTAGTCTGATTGTTTATAGCCCTAAAAACTGTTAGTCTGAATGCTTATGTTGCTAAAATAAACACAGTTCACTCATTTGTTTACATGAGCCTAAAAGGACATAAGAAAACAGTAAAGAAATCAAGTCCAACACAAAAATAAAAATCCTCATCTCAGATGCTCAGACAGTCCTTACTGTATGGTTCTGAAACATGGTGAACAATAAAAACGACAACCAGAAAGATGCAGACTTCATAAATGGATGCTTGTGCAAAGTAGAAGGATTGAAATGGTATGATATGATCACCAAAGTGGGTACTGATGGAATGAAGGAAACAAATACCAGCGAAACAGGAGATGACAAGTAGATGCTGACATTAGATAGGATACACATTAAGAAGACCAGTTGATAGCATTACAAGGCAGTCTTTGTTTTGGAATGCCCAGTGTAAGAAAAATGGATAGAGATTAATAGACATGGAGAAGAGAACTGGAGACAGTCATGAAAGAACCTTGAGGGGATGGCACAGGACATTCTGGCTTATAGTGTATTTGTTGAAGGCTTGTGCTGCATGGATAGCTGAAAGATAAGAACCCTAGCAGGCATGTCATTGATGGCTACTAAGGAGGGCTGGGCATCCCACCCTATACAAACTTGAAGTAAAATGAAAAAACATGAACAAGTTATCCAAAGCAAATAGTTCAGCTCCTTTCCAAGTTGGTTCTATTCAGGAGGATTGAGGTATAGAAAAAGCCAAAAGGAGTCTGGATTACGAACTCACATTTTTCCTTCTAGGAAAATCTCCATAGTTGGCACATGGAATGTTTGAACATTAAATTAGCAAGGGAAAATTACACATGTTGCAGCAGAAAGTAGAAACTATAAAATTGACATCATGGGACTGTGTGGAAGCAAAGATGGAAGAGAGTAGGAAGGAGGAAATTGAACTGTTAGGACGTGAGCAGAAAGTGCATACTATATTGAAGTTATGATTCTAATGCTGTCAAAGTAAAAGTGTAATACACATGCAAAATTGGATGAATGGGGCCTGGAACAATATCAGCAACATTCAGAACTGCCAACAGGAAGATGAATACAAGTATGAACAACAGAGAATACCAATATTAGATTATTTACAGGCATGCAATTCACTCATAACTCTAAAACAGGTGTTGAGAATAGACAGACCAAGAGAACACCACAATGTAGTAAAACAAAGTATTACAAGAACGAAAATTAATCTATAAGGATTGGTGAGGGTATGGTGGGATAATGAGGGTGTGGTGAGGTTCTCATAATGCATATTGATGATGACAGATGAATAGTGGATTGGATGTCATCCCAAACTCCCCAGGCTTTTCCACCCCCTTCTCCCTTATTAACAACAAGACGAGTATGAAAGACTAGCATTTTGAGACAAAGGAAAACACACACACATGCATCCACACAATTTTGCGCTTTAATTTACTCTGTTTACACTAAATGGAAAGGTTAAATGATACCATGATCAGGTAACAGCAATAAAAATTATTATCTTGAATTAGAGATATTGTATATCCTAATTATAATCCATTGGCGGTTGAACAAGATATCTTTTGTTCATAAATTAAAAACAAATACGGTGTTATGCACTAACTAATGTCAAGAAGATCTGAGAAAGAAAAAATTTTAGACAACACTTCAAATTATCATGGATTAAAAGAGCAGTACAAACATTGCAACCTGGATGGGTGACCTAAATTTAAAGTTAGGAACAGGCAGTAGTGTTGCTGAGGAGATCTTGGGGAAAACATATCAGTTTCTTCTAGCCTGTCTTAATATTTTTATATATTTATTAATTATTATTTTTTGCCAAATTTACCATCATTTTCCCCCTTCAAGCTCTCCTTAGACCTTCAAGCTCTCCTTAGACCTTCAAGCTCTCCTTAGACCTTCAAGCTCTCCTTAGACCTTCAAGCTCTCCTTAGACCTTCAAGCTTTCCTTAGACCTTCAAGCTCTCCTTAGACCTTCAAGCTCTCCTTAGACCTTCAAGAAACTTATGCTTACTATCCCATGCCTTCAGTTCAAGGTCTGTCCGTGCCTTCTTCATCCCCTGTTTTCTGTCTCCATTTCTCTTCTCCATATGTTCCTTGATCTCCATCTCCCTTACCGTGGGGATTCCAGAATAAGAAATGCCTATCAACAGGTTTCCTCAATGTGTGTCCCATCCATCTCCAGCATCTTCTTCTCAACTCTTGTTCCACTGGCACTTGTCTAGTTCTTGTCATCAGTTCCACTGGCACTTGTCTAGTTCTTGTCATCAGTTCCAGTGGCACTTGTCTAGTTCTTGTCATCAGTTCCACTGGCACTTGTCTAGTTCTTGTCATCAGTTCCACTGGCACATGTCTAGTTCTTGTCATCAGTTCCACTGGCACTTGTCTAGTTCTTGTCATCAGTTCCACTGGCACTTGTCTAGTTCTTGTCATCAGTTCCACTGGCACTTGTCTAGTTCTTGTCATCAGTTCCACTGGCACTTGTCTAGTTCTTGTCATCAGTTCCACTGGCACATGTCTAGTTCTTGTCATCAGTTCCACTGGCACATGTCTAGTTCTTGTCATCAGTTCCACTGGCACATGTCTAGTTCTTGTCATCAGTTCCACTGGCACATGTCTAGTTCTTGTCATCAGTTCCACTGGCACTTGTCTAGTTCTTGTCATCAGTTCCACTGGCATTTGTCTAGTTCTTGTCATCAGTTCCACTGGCACTTGTCTAGTTCTTGTCATCAGTTCCACTGGCACTTGTCTAGTTCTTGTCATCAGTTCCACTGGCACTTGTCTAGTTCTTGTCATCAGTTCCACTGGCACTTGTCTAGTTCTTGTCATCAGTTCCACTGGCACTTGTCTAGTTCTTGTCATCAGTTCCACTGGCACATGTCTAGTTCTTGTCATCAGTTCCACTGGCACTTGTCTAGTTCTTGTCATCAGTTCCACTGGCACTTGTCTAGTTCTTGTCATCAGTTCCACTGGTACTTGTCTACTTCTTGTCATCAGTTCCACTGGCACTTGTCTAGTTCTTGTCATCAGTTCCACTGGCACTTGTCTAGTTCTTGTCATCAGTTCCACTGGCACTTGTCTAGTTCTTGTCATCAGTTCCACTGGCACATGTCTAGTTCTTGTCATCAGTTCCACTGGCACTTGTCTAGTTCTTGTCATCAGTTCCACTGGTACTTGTCTAGTTCTTGTCATCAGTTCCACTGGCACTTGTCTAGTTCTTGTCATCAGTTCCACTGGCACTTGTCTAGTTCTTGTCATCAGTACCACTGGCACTTGTCTAGTTCTTGTCATCAATTCCACTGGCACTTCTCTAGTTCTTGTCATCAGTTCCAAATTAATGATCTTGTCATGCCACTATTCTATGCAAGCACCCCTTAATGAAAGTCTGTAATGAAATGCCTATGCTTCCAGCATATTGTTCATTTATTAAACCAGCTTCAATATCATTTTTCATATTGTTGTTCTTCCATTGTCAGTTTGACCTCGTTTAGTACCTGGGACTCTCTCAATAGACAAGGGAAGAATATGACTACTGTACACTCAAGCATGTCGTTACTAGGCAACTAATGGGAGATTATGCATGCTGCTGTCAATCTCATTATGTGAAACAAATTGTCACAGAAGTCACCAGTGAAAGATGCAGACTTGGTGTAGGCTTCCTGCAAGGGGACCAGAGTTGTGGTGGTGCTTCCATGCTCTGTAAGGAGCTCACAGGAAAATGATGTTGATAATTATCAGTTTTACAGCAGTGTCCTTCATCACGTTACTTCTGATGATCAGATCATCTCTTGCTGTAATGTTCAGAATAGAGTTTACTATCATTACTACTTGACCTGTGATAAGATCAGGATTCTGCATATTTACAAAACAGGTGCTAGTGTGTTTTTCAACATGACCTTGAAGAGTGACGTAAAGTACTTGTGTTATTAATGCCAGTCATAAGATTGGAATGTTAGTGTCCAGTGTCTTAATCTGACCAATCACTTCTCACTATTTTCAGGTTCAAGATCACATCTTCACCAAGGCTCATATAGACAGGGTCAAAGCATTTCTCAACTCGCAGGGTGATCGAGACCATGATGTATCAAGTTCAAGCCTCCCTGGTTTGTCCCGATCGCAGGGTGAGGTTGATCGAGCTCATAAGATGTGGGACGACTCAAACAGCCATATAGCACAGCTACAAGCAATGGGTATCAACCCTGCAACCATAGGCTACTCTGTTGGTCCAGGTTGGTTTTCAGCTTTGTACTATGTACATTTTTCTTAAGTAGTGTCAGAAAGTACTTGCTTCTCAAGGCAAAGTTACGGAGTACAAAACCAGATAACTTCAGGCTCCAGTATACCCAACTGTAAATGAGTATTTGATTCTACTCATGAGTTAGGGAAGGCAAAGGCAGTGAGAAGGGAATGTGTCACAGCAACTCATGAAGCTAACGCCTAGAATAGTGAAGTCTCTAACACTTCATACTACCAAGGCAGTATCTGCTATGTGACTACCTTCACCTTATTTACTTTTTTTTTTTTTTGCACCTGAGGGTTGTTGTTATTGATCAAGCAGCACCTTTGCTCTCACCCTTTGGCCCATGTAGTGATATCTGCATGTTTTTGGCCCATGTAGTGATATCTGCATGTTTTTGGCCCATGTAGTGATATCTGCATGTTTTTGGCCCATGTAGTGATATCTGCATGTTTTTGGCCCATGTAGTGATATCTGCATGTTTTTGCCCCATGTAGTGATATCTGCATGTTTTTGGCCCATGTAGTGATATCTGCATGTTTTTGCAAGCACCTGACAGAAAAACATGGTAAACAGTTCATCACAGATAATTAATGTCATTATCATTATTTTCTGTTTCTCACCTTATGGAGCATGGAGCCACCACTGTAGCTGGTCTTGTTGCAGGAAGCCTGTAGTGGTGGTTTCTGGAGCAATTTGTTTAACATGATGAGGTTGCCAGCCATATTCACAACTTTATAATAATTGCCTTATATGACATACCTGAGGATGGAGCATGCCTATTCTTTATTTATCTCATAAGAGGACACCCCCACCCCCGAACTGCACATGGCAATTAGTAACATAAGAATAGGTTACAAAAATATTTGTGCTTTTGTTAACAAACCCTAGCAAGAAATTTGTATAACTACTTAGCTTTATCCTCTTGCATTATTATATATGAATATTTAAAAGAACAAGGCACATCCCATAGAAAGAGAAGAAAACAAACAGAGTTCCTAGAAAAGCTAGGAATGAAAAGAAAATTAATGAAAGAGATCAAAGTTAGCTAAAATATTTTGGCCACACAAAGAGGCATAACATTGCTAAAGACCATAATGGAAGGAAGAGGTAAGGCACACATGCAAGAAGAAGACAGAACTATAAATGAGAACATGACATCAAGATTGACAGCGTGTACCATCAAGATAAGAGACAGACGACTTTAGAGATCAGTACCAGCTGAGCTTCGATGTGGTGATGGCAGCTCATGATGATGAATATCCACTGCGATATTATTAAAATAAACCATGCTACTTTTATTCATGCTGGCATAGTTCACAAACAAGATGGTTGAAATCAATTTGACCCGCAAGACATCTAACTTGGTTTAAAAAAAAAAAGAGTCTAACTTCACCTTGATTTTTGCAAACATTGACATTTCTGGTTCACTTTAAAATAAAATAAAAAATGGACAAAACTTTCTGAAGTGTCAAATTAAATTTTTTTACTCTACTGTTTAAAAGGTCATGGAATAACCTTTCAGAATTATAATGTTGTTTCAGTAAAATGCCCAGAATTGATTTTCTGCAGTTGAGAAGAAGTAGCTTCAGTTTTCTGCTAGGGGCTTTAAGGAATGTTCTCAGTCAGTTTTCTGCTCCAGTACTTCAGTCATTGGAATATGTGTTGCTTCAGTCATTGGAATATGTGTTGCTTCAGTCATTGCAATATGTGTTGTTTCAGTCATTGGAATATGTGTTGCTTCAGTCATTGCAATATGTGTTGTTTCAGTCATTGGAATATGTGTTGCTTCAGTCATTGCAATATGTGTTGTTTCAGTCATTGCAATATGTGTTGTTTCAGTCATTGGAATATGTGTTGCTTCAGTCATTGGAATATGTGTTGTTTCAGTCATTGGAATATGTGTTGTTTCAGTCATTGCAATATGTGTTGTGTTGAATATGTGTTGCTTCAGTCATTGGAATATGTGTTGTTTCAGTCATTGGAATATGTGTTGTTTCAGTCATTGCAATATGTGTTGTTTCAGTCATTGGAATAGTGTTGTTTCAGTCATTGGAATATGTGTTGCTTCAGTCATTGGAATATGTGTTGTTTCAGTCATTGCAATATGTGTTGTTTCAGTCATTGGAATAGTGTTGTTTCAGTCATTGGAATATGTGTTGCTTCAGTCATTGGAATATGTGTTGTTTCAGTCATTGGAATATGTGTTGTTTCAGTCATTGGAATAGTGTTGTTTCAGTCATTGGAATATGTGTTGTTTCAGTCATTGGAATAGTGTTGTTTCAGTCATTGGAATATGTGTTGCTTCAGTCATTGGAATATGTGTTGTTTCAGTCATTGGAATATGTGTTGTTTCAGTCATTGGAATATGTGTTGTTTCAGTCATTGCAATATGTGTTGTTTCAGTCATTGGAATATGTGTTGTTTCAGTCATTGGAATATGTGTTGTTTCAGTCATTGGAATATGTGTTGTTTCAGTCATTGCAATATGTGTTGTTTCAGTCATTGGAATAGTGTTGTTTCAGTCATTGGAATATGTGTTGCTTCAGTCATTGGAATATGTGTTATTTCAGTCACTTGAATAGTGTTGTTTCAGTCATTGGAATATGTGTTGCTTCAGTCATTGGAATATGTGTTGTTTCAGTCATTGGAATATGTGTTGTTTCAGTCATTGGAATATGTGTTGTTTCAGTCATTGGAATATGTGTTGCTTCAGTCATTGGAATATGTGTTGTTTCAGTCATTGGAATATGTGTTGTTTCAGTCATTGCAATATGTGTTGCTTCAGTCATTGGAATATGTGTTGTTTCAGTCATTGGAATAGTGTTGTTTCAGTCATTGGAATAGTGTTGTTTCAGTCATTGGAATAGTGTTGTTTCAGTCATTGGAATATGTGTTGTTTCAGTCATTGGAATATGTGTTGTTTCAGTCATTGGAATATGTGTTGCTTCAGTCATTGGAATATGTGTTGTTTCAGTCATTGGAATATGTGTTGTTTCAGTCATTGGAATAGTGTTGTTTCAGTCATTGCAATATGTGTTGTTTCAGTCATTGGAATAGTGTTGTTTCAGTCATTGGAATAGTGTTGTTTCAGTCATTGGAATATGTGTTGTTTCAGTCATTGGAATATGTGTTGTTTCAGTCATTGAAATAGTGTTCTTTCAGTCATTGGAATATGTGTTGCTTCAGTCATTGGAATATGTGTTGTTTCAGTCATTGCAATATGTGTTGTTTCAGTCATTGGAATAGTGTTGTTTCAGTCATTGGAATATGTGTTGCTTCAGTCATTGGAATATGTGTTGTTTCAGTCATTGGAATAGTGTTGTTTCAGTCATTGGAATATGTGTTGCTTTAGTCATTGGAATAGTGTTGTTTCAGTCATTGGAATATGTGTTGCTTCAGTCATTGGATTATGTGTTGTTTCAGTCATTGGAATAGTGTTGTTTCAGTCATTGGAATATGTGTTGCTTCAGTCATTGGAATATGTGTTGTTTCAGTCATTGGAATATGTGTTGTTTCAGTCATTGGAATAGTGTTGTTTCAGTCATTGCAATATGTGTTGTTTCAGTCATTGGAATAGTGTTGTTTCAGTCATTGCAATATGTGTTGCTTCAGTCATTGGAATATGTGTTGTTTCAGTCATTGCAATATGTGTTGTTTCAGTCATTGGAATAGTGTTGTTTCAGTCATTGCAATATGTGTTGCTTCAGTCATTGGAATATGTGTTGTTTCAGTCATTGCAATATGTGTTGTTTCAGTCATTGGAATAGTGTTGTTTCAGTCATTGGAATATGTGTTGCTTCAGTCATTGGAATATGTGTTGTTTCAGTCATTGAAATAGTGTTGTTTCAGTCATTGGAATATGTGTTGCTTCAGTCATTGGAATATGTGTTGTTTCAGTCATTGGAATATGTGTTGTTTCAGTCATTTCAATATGTGTTGTTTCAGTCATTGGAATAGTTTTGTTTCAGTCATTGGAATATGTGTTGCTTCAGTCATTGGAATATGTGTTGCTTCAGTCATTGGAATAATGTTGTTTCAGTCATTGCAATATGTGTTGTTTCAGTCATTGGAATAGTGTTGTTTCAGTCATTGGAATATATGTTGTTACAGTCATTGGAATATGTGTTGTTACAGTCATTGGAATATGTGTTGTTTCAGTCATTGGAATAGTGTTGTTACAGTCATTGGAATATGTGTTGTTACAGTCATTGGAATATGTGTTGTTTCAGTCATTGGAATATGTGTGTAGAGCATAGATAAAATAATCATCATTTTCCTATTCACTCCCTATGGAGCATGGAGCCACCACTTCAGTGGTGGTATCTGTTCCAATTGTGTTTACATGAGGAGGTTACCAACCCCATTCACAACCTCATATTATTTGCCTTGTACGACATGCTTGAGGGCACAGTAAGTCCTGAACTTTCTTATTCTCTTCAGAAACCCCTGGGAACTATACAAAGTTTTATAGATAATACGATAGCCCAAATAAAAACAGCATTCAAGTACATGCGACAACAAACTGATGTCAGTGGAAATAAGATAGAAGGTGCTTTGTTTTAAATTCTTCACATTTTTTTGCCGAATACCATCTCCAACGAGGAACTGCTTACACAGTGCAGTCAAAAAGGCATGCACACCATCACTGGAGGCAGACACTGGAACTGGGTTGACCATGTCCGCAGAAGGGACCCTGACACCATCACAAAAACTGCTATGCTATGGACCTCAGAAGGATGGTGAAAAAGAGACAGACTAAAGATAGCCTGGCAGAGAATAATGGAGGCTGAGATGCAAAGCATGAAGCAGAGTCGTTGCACGGCACAAAGGATGGCCACCAACCGAGCAAAATGGGGACAGTTTGTTGCTGCCCTACAAGACACCACTAGGCGTGATGGCCACTGATTGCTTTGTCAGTCAGTGACTAAGGATCCTAGAAGAAGGTTATTTATTAACACAGTAAGTTCATCATTTATAATAGAAAACAGCATGTGTATTGTAATAACATTTGTTGCTGAGAAAACATTATAGTGCAGGACTTACAGTATGCTAACTTTATTTGTACCTTTACTGACAAGAGAAAGCATTGTTAAGAGTTAGCTTACAGTATGTTAACTTTATGTATGTATACCTTTACTTACAGGAGAAAGCATTGTTAAGAGTCAGGAGAAAGAGTCACAGAGAAAGGAAAAGAAAGCAGATGGTAAGAAAAGCTGTTGACTCTGAAATGTCTTGTTGAGTTTTACATGCAGGGAGCCATGCTGGTGTAGTGGTTACCAAACTGTGCTGGCGACTGGGTGACCCAGGATCAAACCCTGGCGAGGACATTTGAAGATTTTTCGTCGACCGGGATTTGGACTGGATTAACTCGAGCTCTGGCGAGTACATTTGAAAGAGTGTCGTCGACCAGGAACTGGCGGCTCCTGAGCCGACCCAGCTCTAATGGGTACCTCTGAAATCGGCAAGTATCTGCCTGAATGGTGAGGGACACCTGTCTCTGTACAAGAAAAAAAGGGATACTCACGTAAAAATCAGTCTCAGGCTAGACATACTAACCTGAGATCTCGCCTCCAGTAATAGCGGGCGTACGCCAAAAAAAAAAAAAAAAAAAAAAGCATGTTTTTGGCATTATCTTCAAAACAGAACAAACACTGTATACAACACCACTCAACAGCTACATAACACATGCACATTCTTCAACTTGGCATTGGCTGCAAAAGAGCAATGAGCTGAGCAACCCTAGTTAATCAACAGCTGCAACATGCATGTTTTTAATTTAGTCTCCAAAAAGCTAAGCACTAAAGTACAATTAGAATTTAGTTGTAAGGAAAGTGTTATATTATTCTAAGTACACTAGAATACATTTCATTTTTGAGAACTTATTGACCTTATGTTTGTTGAAGTGTTTTTGGTAAAAGGTTTTTTTATGGGATGGGATAACCAGAGGTGAAAATGATGAGGAAAACATGGAAAGAACTTGAGCGGAAGGCACAGGTTCAGGAGGACTTGTCATGTGTTTGTTGAAGGCCTATGCTCCTCTGGGAGCTAAAGGGTATTGATTTGATAGACTTTTTAAAAAATTACTGTCAAACATCAGAGTTATAGAGTTATCATTGTTTTAAATTTTTATTTTTTAGTGTTTGTTTGAGATATTCCAATTCTGTTAATTCACCAGTTGGAAGCAATATTTTAACATGTTAACACACTTATTGCCTGTTTTGACTGGGTGATATACTTTTTATTTATTCTTTTTATTTATTTTTTTCAAGCCTCTTGCCTAGCTCTCACTTTCTTTCTTTTCCTGACGAAGACCTTGTGGCCGCCGCGTAAACAATTTTCTTTGTCTTTTGACCTAGTAAGATGTATTGCCTTTTTTCAGTATTTGTTTTAATAAACCCACCCTTAGTTGATCAAATAAACACAGAATTTCAAATATAAACAGGCATAATATTATATAATGTTAATCATGGTGATCATGCATCACATATTATGTATTTAGTTCCCTGAGGTCTCTGAGAAGATAGACAAAGAATCCCTATTCTCATACATGTTGCAAGAGGCATCTAGCGTGAAGTTGTGCATTGGACTTGCAGACATCACGTAAAGCAAATTGCTACAGAAACTACAGCTTCAGAAGCTTTCTGCCAAGGAACCAGCTGCATTACAAATGCTATGCTCCCTAAGTAGTGAAAAGGGATATGATGATGATATGCATCTACACAAATGAATATCATCATGTAGAACTGCAACATGTTTATCTGAAATAAAGTCTTCTTCTTCAAGTACCATACCTGGTGGTACAGGTGATCATGATCTCCACAACTTTCAGTCTACAGTACTATTTATCAATTCTGTTGTTGACTTATTTCCATGCCATGATGTCACTGTCCAGTAACTTCTCTCATTGTTGTCCAGTAACTTCTCTCATTGTTGTCCTGTATCTTCTCTCATTGTTGTCCTGTATCTTCTCTCATTGTTGTCCTGTATCTTCTCTCATTGTTGTCCAGTAACTTCTCTCATTGTTGTCCAGTATCTTCTCTCATTGTTGTCCTGTATCTTCTCTCATTGTTGTCCTGTGTCTTCTCTCATTGTTGTCCTGATTCTATTGTTGTCCTGTATGTATCTTTCTCATTGTTGTCCGGAAACACACCCTTTAATGATCAAATCTTCACATAAATAGATAATGTTAAGCAATGTCTCATGATGTTGTTGTCCTCTCATTGTTGTCCTGTATCTTCTCTCATTGTTGTCCTGTATCTTCTCTCATTGTTGTCCTGTATCTTCTCTCATTGTTGTCCTGTATCTTCTCTCATTGTTGTCCTCTATCTTCTCTCATTGTTGTCCTGTATCTTCTCTCATTGTTGTCCTGTATCTTCTCGCATTGTTGTCCTGTATCGTCTCTCATTGTTGTCCTCTATCTTCTCTCATTGTTGTCCAGTAACTTCTCTCATTGTTGTTGTCCTGTCCTCGTATCTTCTCTCTGTATGTCCTTGTTGTCCTATCTTCTCTCATTGTTGTCCATAACTTCTCTCATTGTTGTTGTCCGTCCTGTATCTTTCTATCTCGCATTGTTTCCTTCTATTGTTGTCCTCTTTTCTCTGTTGTCCAGTAACTTCTCTCATTGTTGTTGTCCTGTATCTCGTTTTCCTTCTATCTTTCCTGTTGTCAAATTTTGTGTTTTCCTTCTTCTCATGAAATAAAGTAGCAATTAAATTAATATTTTTCCTGTCATGCACAAGTTTATGAAATGCCTGTAGCAGAATATGTCTAATATTTATCACATTTAAAAAAAATATATACAAACTTCCGTTAGCATGGGAAAATTTGCATACACTCTTTTGTATTGTGAGCAGCACACGATACAAAACTGCTGGTCCTAGTATGGGGAAAGCCTCTAAACCAGCCTTTTTACCCTGAAGCAACCCTTGAAATAATTTTCAGGTCTCAGGGAACTCCTGCATAAAAATTATTGCTCACAGTATGTTAGCATGATCATCAGTTGTAAATATAATAATCCAATAATAATTTTAATTAATGCTATTTACAACATGAAAGTTTATTGACAGTGGTGTATAGTAAAGCTACCAAAAACCATAAGCCCAAGCAATATGATTAAAAATATAGCCTAAGACACAGTTTTGTACTAGACTTTGAAAAAAAACCTGTTTATTTTTGTTTTTCAATCACAATCGCTCGTGGAACCCCTAGCGACCTCTCATGGAACCCCAGTTGAGAAACGATGTTCTAAACTCTCTTTTGTAGAGAGCAGATCATATGAAGAAAGTATTAGCAGCATTTAGTTAAATATTTTTACAAATGCCCCCTTGTAATTCCACTTGGGTCTCTGAAGAGGCCAAATGAGAATAAGACTACTGTACCATCAGGCAAGTCTTACAAATCAAATATTATGAGGTTGGGCAGGTGGTTGGTAACTTCATGATGTAAAACAAATTGTCACAGAAACCACTACTGTAAGAGCATATGAATGCTTGGTGCAGGCTTCTTGCAAGGGGGACCAACTACTGTTGTGGCTCCATGCTCCATAAGGAACACAAAGGAAATAATGATGATTATTGAGTGTAAAAATTGTGATAGTGCACTGCAAGTTTCCATATTCTGTGCACTACAAGTTTCCATATTCTGTGCACTGCAAGTTTCCATATTCCTGTTCTTTGTTTTGGATAATTACCTTACCCCAAGCATGTCTGATCAACATTTAACCTTTCACCAGCTTTAAGCACAAAGGATGAGCAGCAGCAAGCTCAGGCTGCCATGGAAATGACCTTGAATGCTCAGATGCTCTCAGCTATGGGAGGTTACATGCCCAGCCTTGACCCTGCCTACTTGTCTTACATGTATGGTGGTCTCCCTGGATACTTCCCTGCAATGGGGCTTCCTGTGATGCAGCCAGGCCTAATTCCAGGTTAGTGGTACTTATCCTTCTTTGGAAACATATGTCATCTGTTGTTTTTGTGGTATTATGTGGAGGTAACTATTTTCTTGTGTTGTTTCTTTGTATGTCCATTACTTGCTTCTGTTGTTTTATTTGTGCTGCCATATTGAAAGAGCAACCTGCTTTTGTTGTGTACAAGGTATGTGATCTAACATTAAGGGTTTCCTTCTCCTTTTGTATATGTAATGTCACACTGAGGAACTGTGTCCTTCTGTTGTATTTGTGAATTCATGTTGAGGGACCTACAACCGTCAGCTGTTTTATAAGCTGTACTTGTAATCACAGACTTGAGAAGCTTAGTTTTAAAAAATGTTTTATAGTTTATTTATTTCTAGTCCATTGTTTCTCTGATCAGACATTTTTATTTTATTGTTGGTCTACATTTATATCTGAAAAATTATGAAAACCTCATAATTCAACAAACATTAGGGTTCGTTAAAAATAAAAGGAACAAATACAGGTTCTTGATATTAACTTTTATTTATATTTCCAGAACACATGTTGGCATATGATCCATTAGTCTTTGGCACTCCATTGGCATTGCTGCAGATTCCTCATGCAGCTATCAAGTCTGTGAGTGACAAGATAACAGAAGCTGGTGCCGTGCTGGCTCGGTACACTCAGGATTGCCAGGCCTTGGCTGACCTTCACAGCGTCGTCAGTGCGGCAGATCTCACTGTTGCTGCAGAAGCTACTCTGGATGTTGGATACATATGCAAGAAATGTCAAATGGTGTATCCAGCGAGGGAATCCTGCATAGCTCACCAGCGTTCAGTCTGCATGGCCAGCTCCTCCTCTCTCCCTAAAGGGTTTGAGCCAATCATGAAACTGGAGCAGGTGCAGTATGAGTGTCGAGCTTGCAGCGAGAGGTTCTCCACCACTTTAGAGTTCAAATCCCACTGTCAGCAAGAGGCTCATAAACAGCGGTTGATGAAATTCAAAGCCAGAGAAGCAGCCAGACGTGAAGCTGCTGGTTCACCTAGTTCCTCAGCTCCATATACATCATCTTCAAGCAAGGTCATTTCCCCCTCTTCATCATACCCCAGTATTCCCCTCACATCATCCCCATCCAACAACAACAACAGCAGCAGTCACAATAACAACCAGTTGACAACTTCTGGTTATACCAATGTATCAAAGTCAGCTCCGGTTCCATCACCAGCCCATCAGTATAGCAAGGTGTCAACAGCAAACTTGGATCAAGCTGCATTCAGGGACAAACATAACCCAACATTCAGTGAACTAGCTGACCTGAAGAGACTGAAAGCTGAATAAACATTTGTCAGTCATGACATCAATTTGTTTTATTATTTGAAAGATAGAGAGTAAACAATTGGTACATAAAACACACAATGTGGTAATCACAGGATGAAATTGCGTGGTGACTGGTATATGTAATCAACATATATCCAAGAATCACGTTTTTGCCAACTTATATCCCATCATGCACATAAGAATGTGCAAGGGGCTGGCAAGCTCATGTGAAAAAAATTGCCACAGGAACCACAGCTGCAGGAGCATGTCCGTGCTGGCTACAGGCTTCCTGCAAGGGGACCAGCTATAATGGTGGCTCCATGCTACGTAAGGAGCTTAAAGTAACATGAATGAGTACATAAGAATTGAAACCACCGCTGATGAACAAGGCAGCAGAAGTCTCCAGAAGTGAATATACCCAGAATGTTTACGATCAAACTAGTTGATTCAATTTTGCAAAACGTGACAGCAAAGTGAACAGAGGTGTTGTGTATATGGGCTTGAAATAGAAACTTTTAAATCTGTCCCCAGTTTTGCACTAATGCATGTTTTTTTTTGGAGGGCTAGTTTTTTACTTTGAGAAAGTTTTAATGGGATTCTCTCATTGTCTACAAACCACAGCCAGATTACTCGCATGCTGATTTTAAAAAAAATATGTTCATAAACACTCAAACCATTCACAGTATCCAGGGTTATGCAAAAAAACATTTAACGATACTGTATCGATCAGAAAATGATGTCGTTACCACATTGTTGAATAAATTTGTCTAACCTAGAAATGACTGTTTATAAAAGTGAAAAAAAAAACCAATTTTTGAATTAAATTCTTTGACAATGATTTTTATATATTTATTTTTTTTTTGGTTAAAAAAAAAAAAAATAATAAATGTAGCAGTTGCAAAATGTTTGTAACCCATGACATGAATTAGAAATAAACCATTTACAAGTGGCTTTAGAAACCACTACTGCATGGTCACATGAATGCTTTGGTGCAGTCTTCCTGCAAATGTACCAGCTGCCACAGTTGCCCTTCACTCCATAAGGAGCCAAAAGGAAAATGATTGAATGACAAAAATGTTCTGAGTGTTTTCTTTCTGATGGCCGCACAACAAAAGATTGTGTTGGATAGCTGAAAAGGGAACTAATTACTTCTTCAGCAGATAAGGTCTCAGGCTGGCTGGTCTCATTTGTCATTTCGACAATGAGAATTTGGCTTATCTTCATATTTTTTTTTTCACACTCAGAGCTGGCAGATGAATATGAGTATTGGTTGATGCAGATATGCCACATTGCACATCAATTTCTCATCACTAGTAATCCATTAGCTGTAAGATTGTATGGTGCTCTGGCGACCTGCTTTAACCCTTGAGCAGTTACTGCAAAGTTAGTGTCAAATATTCTCTAGTAAAGGTAATAACTGTTTTGATAATTGATGCATTTCATATTGATAAGCATACAAAGATGAGGGGGGTGTGGAAGATGAGGCCAGCAAATATTTTTTAAGAAAGGCAACAATTTTTATAGCAATTCAGCTTTGATTTTTAAACATGATTTGTGGGGGAAAAAAGAGTATGTTTAAGCTTTGTTTATTTATTTTTTTTAAACATGTAAGCTAATTATGTCTTGAGTGTTTGTAGCATTCGTTAAGTTTTTGATTACCTTGTCTGTAGTTTAACTGTAGATCACCATTTCTGCCAGTGCAATTAAAGATCACTATTTCTGGCAACAAAAGAAGAAGTATAGATCACCATTTTCTGTAAAAAAAAACAGTAAAACAGACACAACAGCTGAAGAGACACACAAGCTTATTTTAATATTAAGACTGATAATGTCTGTGAACTAAAATTTCTTGTAATGCATAGAAATATGTACATAATTTTGTATTGAAATAAATCTTAAGTGTTTGAGCAGCTTTTTGTATGTATGACGTAATTGTTTGGTATTCAACTAATTCTTCTGATGTTTCAAATTTGGAAATATTGAGTGTAAATATGTAACTACAGTGATCTGTTGCCACAAATGGTACTTTGTGTAAACCGAATGTATCCACAGTTCCTTGCTTTATCAGCATTCAGTTAAAATTCTGTGTTCACATATGCTTAAACAGACAGCCAAATTTGAATTTTTCTTGCATATCAGTGTATTTTCAGAAGGTTTCATACAATTTTTACACTGGACATATATAATTGTTAATGACTTAACAATTTGAGGTGTTCATTATATCTCATGACATTTGCCAGTTAGTTGTAGTTAAATCAGCTAGGTAGTTTTAATTAGCTATATTTACTCCAGATTTGAAATAAGGCTTTCTGGCAACAATATTTTTAGACAATTTTGTATTCATTGGCAGATAGATCTGGCATACCAGTTTTCTTTCTTATTTTTTTGTCTTGTAAGTTCATTTGTAAATATGGGCCTAACACCATATTCCCAATATGCCTCAATGGGCGTGAGACGGGATCCTTCATTCATTTTTGCACAATCTGGGCGTTTGTTATATATTTTTAGCCAGTTTCTTAATTTTACATGAGGGTGTAGCTTGGAATTTATAATTTTTGGTTCCGTTTCATCTTTATAATGCACTATTTACTAAAATTTTATCTCCACATAGACTGTTACTATGTATACTTCGTTTGTTATAATCCAATTTTGATATCATGAAATACTTTATTATAAATAAAGACAACAACAAACCTGTTGTATGATGAAATTGTTTTCTGGAAAAAAAAATTCCTGTCTTATGGGATTAATATTTGTGGAAACAATTTTTTAAAATAAATGATCTTTGCAATGCAATGACAATGGAGACATGTTGCAATACCATGACAACGGAGACATGTCAAAGAGGCTTGTTAAGTATTGAAACATAAAGCTCAGCATAGTTAAAGTCATAGGATCAAAGTCTAGCACTAATTACGACCAGAACTAGCAATAAATGTAGCACTAATTACGACCAGAACTAGCAATAAATGTAGCACTAATTACGACCAGAACTAGCAATAAATGTAGCACTAATTACGACCAGAACTAGCAATAAATGTAGCACTCTTAAGAACAGTCTTCACAATGTGGGCTCAAGTTTGTATTTCTACTTTTCTTCAAACATGTGTAGGCCTACTTTTACTTTGGCTGGCCATTGTTCTGTATGCATATTATATTGCTCTTGTATACAGTATACTATATATCATTTTTATGTTTTGGAGTTTAGTATTTTCCTTCACAATGACGAGATAAATATTTTTATTGTGTAAAGCTCTTTTTTTTTTTTATATTTTATTTTATTATTATACAAAATTTCTATAAATAAACCTAACTGTCTGATCCTTTATTTGAAAATGAACTGAAGTTTTCTTTGAAATAGGTCAATGCTACATCTGAAACAATCTAAGAACAATTTGGTATGTGATTGTAGATCACGTGTTAAAAGTGGACACATGTTTGGATAAATTATACATTTATTGATAGATGCAGGAATAAGGAACTCATGAATAAGCCTCATGAGAATACACCAGGATATGTTTTTTTTTTTTTAAATTGGCAGCCATGATGAAGTTATCAAAATGGAAGAAACAGCAATTTAATAAATGGGTATGGTTGTGACTGATAGAGGAAAAATATCAAAGCATCTGAGTTATGCAAGAAGGTTGAGAGATAAGACCTCACAAGTATTGCATTGAAAGGCAAAGTTTGAGAGATTAGACCCACAAATATTTGGATGTCACATGAAATTTAAAAGATTAGACCTACAAACATTTGGATGAAATTTGAGAGATTGGACCTGAAAACATGTGAATAATGATGGAACTGCATGAGGTCAAACCTGCAAACATGATTCGCATGGTCCTTTAATGACAAATTACTTTTGCATGTTCGGAGCGTCACTTAGTGACCATGATGTAAGCTTGGTTTTCCCATTGTCCGAGTGGCCTGTGTAATTTTTTTTAATTTGCATGTTTTTCACAAAAATACCTCATCTTTTGATTAACATTTATCACATGTGGAAACAAAATTTGTGTGTCCATTAAAATCAGTGTTACCAACCCACGTGCTTAATATGTCCCGTATTATTTAAAATTGTTTCAGCTCTTCGTTTACTAATAATGCACTGATGGTTTTCATTCTTTTGATTATTTTCGTCGGCCTATTATATATATATATCTATATATATATATATAGATATATATTAAAGTAAAATTATGCCTAACCACATGAATTTCAACATCAATATCTCACAGATGAGGTCTGTCATAGAATACGGTATAATGCTGGCACATCTGTGATGTCTGTGATATGTTAAGACCCGTTTCCTGTGTTTCTGGTACACTGTGTTCTAAATGGACGGCTTTGATATTTTCCGTTTTTTTTCCCTTTTCCCCCGTCATATTCTACACCACATTCTAGGCAAGCGATGTGATAAGGTGATATTTGATAAGCTTGATTCATTCGCACATTTGTTCCTACTGTTGTGTGTTACAAAAGTCCTTATATGTTTTCTCGGCACGGTAAATCCTTTAGCATGATTTCAGGGCTTATTTCAGTTTGTATTATTCTTTTTTAACTTAAGGTTCGTATTTTTACTACATTTGTATGCTAATGCACACATGTAAAACCATGATTTTATGCTTTTCTTGTGTATTGCCAGTTGGCCTATTCCTGTTTATTTTTATTTTTTTTTTTTTCACATGAATTCATAGACTGTAAATGCTTTATAACAGAAAATGTGAAAACATATACATATTTCATAGGTGAATGTACCTGGCAAGCCAGCCTTATTAAAAGGATATGCTTTCCACTGTATAATGTCACATTTTATGAGTTCAAGTGAAGATAAATTCATATAACAGCAGTTAGAAATGTAGATTATTTGAAAGAAATCAAATAATAGTCAGTCAGTGGTTTAGTTATCATATGGAAAATAAAATGTGCAGCAGTCTGCAATATTTAGTTCAGATCCGATGTCTTGGCTATTCTCATTATAAATGATTAAACATAAGAAATGAAAAGGGCTGAAATTGTGCTGATTATCAAACATAGCTGGGAGCTGTGCTGGTGTAATGGTTACCACATTACGCTGGCAATCAGGTGTTCAAGGTTCAAGCCCAGACGTGGGCATTTGAAGGAGTGTCATCGACCAGGATTTTGACTGAATAACCTGAACGGCTCCTGAGATAAGCCCTCTGTGGATGGGAAGGAGCAAAGCTCCCGACCAGGTTGGATGGAAAGTCCACAGGCTCCCCAGCCTTGCAATGACATGTCATCGAGCCGAAGGGCTGAAAGCCCAAGTGCCGCTGGTTAAGAAAAAAAAAAATCAAACATAGTTATAAACACAACAGTTGTACTTCACATATGATTATATACACAACAGCTGTACATCAACCATGATTATATACACAACAGTTGTACACTTCCAGACATCATGTAACAAGATTGAAAAGACTTAAAGCCCTATACAAAGTGAAATTAAGAATATCCTGCTTGTTCAGGTTTTCAAGAATACATATCAAGCTTTATTTTTGTCCATTGGTTATATTATGTTGTGCTTGTTTAATTTGCGGGGGTCAGTGGGGAGATAAGGAAACTAATAGGGCTGCTGCCAACTTTCAGGCACGTTATAGGAGACAAATTACACTAGTCAACAAATTTTCAAAAGTTATTTGTACCAGAAATTAAATATACCATTTCTTATTGATTTTGACATGCTGATTTCAAATATCATAATGAAATTTACCAATTGGCTCTGGTTTTTTTTTTAAATGATGAATTTACATTACAGTAATACAAATAATGTATGCTTCTTTAATTCTCTGGGGTGAACAGCTAGTCTTTCTACTTTAGCATTATAAAAATTGTGGTTACATACTCAATTAATTGATATTTCAACATAAAATGATAGAAAAAATAAAAACATTATTTAAAGTTTACATATCATGTTTTAAAAAGGCACATTTGAACCCATTCCGTCATTATTCAGTAGCTGTTCGAGCTCTCTTTGCTTGCTTCTTGTAGTCAATCGATGAGGTGTCTCTTGTCACAGTTCAACAGTAATCAGCAAGCATTGAAGGGCTCCAATTGCCTTGATACCTTGTCTCCATAGCAGCAATGTCCTAGTGAAATCATTCACCATGCTCATCACTGACCGCTCCACAGTTTGATGTAAAGAAATCCAGATGAGAATCCAGAAAATGAATTTTCAAAGACTCTTATACTTCAGAAGGAGATTTTCTACAATTTCATTGTAATTATCAGATCTGTTGTTTCCAAAAAAAATTTTCTACCACTGACATAAATGCTAGCCATGCTGCTTTTTCCTTGCCATGCAACACGCAAAGAAACTCGTCATCATGAAGAAGTTTTCGAAATTGCGGACCAACAAATACTCCCTCTCTTATTTTAGCTTCACTCAGTCTTGGAAATTTTCTGATGAGGTATTTGAAAGCCTCATCTGTTTTCTCCATTGCCTTGACAAAGTTGTTCATGAGACCCAGCTTAATGTGCAAGGGTGGCAACAAAATCTTGCTGGTGTCAACAAGTGCTGGGTTCTCAACGTTCTTACTGCCAGGCTGCAATGACTGCCTGATTGGCCAATGTCTTCTGATGTAATGGTCACTTCGTGCACGGCTATCCCACTCACAGAGAAAGCAACAGTACTTGGTGTATCCACCCTGTAGTCCAAGCAAAAGAGCGACCACTTTTAAGTCACCGCAAAGTGACCAATGATGATGATCGTAGTTTATACACTTCAAAAGCTGCTTAATATTTTCATAAGTTTCTTTCATATGAACTGCGTGACCAACTGGAATTGACGGTAACACATTACCATTATTCAACAAAACAGCTTTAAGACTCGTCTTGGATGAATCAATGAAAAGCCTCCACTCTTCCGGTATGTAATTGATTTTGAGGGCTGCCATTAAACCAGAAATGTTGTGGCATGCAGAAAAGTCACCCTCTTTGAAAAAGAATGTAATAAGCGGCTTCTGGCGGTTCCTATACACAGAAATTGTAACATCTTCTGCCAGGAGATTCCACTGTTGCAATCTGGAACCCAAAAGCACCGCCTTGTTCTTCGGTAAATTCAGATCTCTTACAAATTCATTCAGTTCACCTTGGGTTATTAAGTGTGGTTTAGTGGATGTAGTTTGCTCAAAATCTGGGTCGCTTGAGGTTGATGGTTCAGGACCACCAATGTTCTCTTCTTCATCAGTGGAAGCAACTGAAAATGATTCTGGCACTTTGGGAACTGGTAGGTCATCGCTATGTGGTACCGGACATATTGCAGAGGGGATGTTTGGATATTCCAGAGTCCATTTTTTCTTCTTTGATATGCCTTTCCCAAATGTCCTAGGCATTTCTAACTACGATACTTTTGATAAGGACAAATGCACTAACTAATGGCAAAATTTTATCAGAGATAAGATATTTATACACAAAGATGATGTAATCATAGGTAGGATTGCATCATCAACTTCTAGTTACATTTTTATTGGTCATTAGAAAAAATTATGCAATCGCCCACAACAGTGGCGTCATATATATAAATTGACCGTAATTAAATAAACTAGTAGCATATATCTTAAAAACTAGAGCCAATCAACATTTTTTAATGTCATTTTCGTTTTCAGCACACCAAAATTAGTTAAGATCAGCTATTTTCATTTCTGGTACATTTTGGTTGTTGACTAGTGTTATTTGAGAGGTTGTGCAGGGGAGTTGGCAACCTCATCATATGAAATGCTTAAGAAATGACCACTGCAGGAGTACATGAATACTTTTGGTGCAGACATGCTGCAAGGTGCAGACGTGCTGCAAGGGGCCCAGCTGTAATGATGGCTGCATTGTCCATAAAGAGAAAGAAAAAAATAGAAATGCAGGATGATATTATTATATTAAGAAGATAATCCTTTTTTATTTTTAAATACAAATTTAATGTGCATAATAGGCTGATAATGTCATCTTTTGCTAGTTTTGATTATAACTTGTAATGTCATTGATTCAGCAATTGTAAATTCATTGACAAACCATGTCTGTATATGCTGTCACACAAAAGACATTATATTTAGAGTAAGTGTGCGTGTGTGTTGTGTCGATGTATATTTAGAGTAAGTGTGTGTGTGTTGTGTTGATGACTTTTACTTTAACTATCTTGTTTACTGTGTGCATCATCTGATCTCAGATATCTGACAGTTGTCTTAACACTGATTCTCAATATAATTCAATTCTGGTACACATAATCTTATATGTGTATAACCTCTTTGTGATTTTTTTAACAAAATGATTGACTATTTCTGTCAACATGTATTCACATTATTTCATAGTGTAGATAAATGCATTCATGTTTCTTCATGTATGTTACATAACATTTGGTATATATTCATATCTTATGGAGATCTCATACATAAAAACACAATAGAAAAACCATATTTCATGTTCTCTCTTAATGTTGTCACATATTTTTGTTTTTTTCATGTGAATACCCCATTTTGAAATCCTTTACCTTCATTTTTGGACATTTCTCGGGTTTTTGTTTGTTTGCTGTTTTAAGTAATGACCACATGTAGATCTGATCTTCATTTACTTTTTTATTCATTAAATACGACATATTTGTTTCTTTACCTTGAAACTCCATGCAGTGTCAAGTTGCTTACTCTAAAAGCAATATTTAATCTCACAGTATTTTAGCATTGTTAATATTTCGTCTTCTATTTAGAAACACGTTGTGATGTATTTTTTGTTTTGTTTTGAAGAGCTCATGTCTTGAAGCACTAAGACTGTTGGATTGTTCCAGTAGTTTTGGTCTGATTACAATTTTTACATGGTCTTTTATGTGTGAGATGCACTAATATTATTGGATGTTTCTGTTATGTTTTACATTATCTTGTACGTGTGCCTCGCCTGTAATCAGATTGACTAGCTATTTGTTGTCAAGCTTCCATATTGTTTCAGACTGTTTTGTAATACACATAAACGTATGGTTGAATTTTGATAATGTGCAGCAAACAGTGTGATGTTCATATGCTTTTCTTGACGTGTCGGCATCATGTTCTTTGTGGCTCACCTATCTGTATTATTTTACGTGTCTCTTTGTGAAGACTTTTTTGTTCCCCACTATTGTGTTCAAACACTTATGCAGGAAATCAGGACTTTAAATTTAATAATTTCTTTTAGAACTGTGAACTACAAAGTGTTGATGCTAGAGCATTAGAATACAACATTATTGTCACATTACTTTAGAAATACACTGTAGATTTGGTGTAATGTGGGATCACTTATGCCGTGGTCAGAGATTCTCTAATTTAACTGATTGCCTCCATTTTCACATACAAATTGTTGTTGTTTAGCAATAAAAACACAAAACATTTGAGTGAAATCTTTATTTTCAGCATCCAAAATAATTGAGGTGCATGTTTAAAGTGCTTTTTGCTTATTTTCGTTCATTCACGATGAACATAGCTGTTTGTATTTATGCTAGATGTCCTTCAGGTTACTGCTTTCTATCAAACATCAATAAATTTATGTCAAAATAAAGAAATTCAATACACATTACGGGCTAACTAATAATGCAGTGCCAAAGTTTGGACCTCACCATCGACGTTATATCGGATCCATAGTGTATATGCATTTTAAAATCAGCAACATTAACACTTGTGTTAATAAATTCTGTACAGCTATAATATAGAGAAGATAAACAAAACAGAGGAATTTAAATAAACAGCTGGTCATTAGGGCATCAAAGCAATATCTTTTTCCATGTGAAGACACCACAAAACAATAAAAAATTGTAATGTCTATACATAGAGTTTCAAAGGTATTTGGCTTAACTTTGTCTAGCAAAAGTGTTTGCTTGCTCTTATCTTTTATAATTTTTTTTTAGCTCCACCCTCATCTATATTACTGTTACATATTATGTTGAACACATATTAATATCCTAATAAGCCTTAATGTAGCTCAAAAATGTGTGCCACAGAATTGGCAATTTTTGTTTTCTCACTTGTTGCTGCAAATGTTGCTTAAACAATTTCTTTGCTTCAGGCCAATGACAGTATTAACAGAAGATTGCCTTGTATATCCTCATGTAAGAGCAAATAATATCTCTTGGTAAGTATAGAAATGAACTTAGAAATGCAAGTCATTTAGAAAAAAAAATGGTTGTTAAAAAAATAATAATTTTCAGCAAAAATACATTCTGTAGACCATTAATATTCTTTTTTTTTTCCTCTCTTTTAGTTCAGTTTAAAGAAATATGAAAAGTCTTGAGGCAAAGTTATTGGATTTGAAACCAGGTAGCATCACTCTCGAGTCTATAGGGTAACTGACACTTGAGTTAGGAAAGGCAAAAGCGGTGAGGAAGGGAATTGGTCACATCACCTCATAAAAAAGCTGAGCCAAGCATATTAAGCTCTGACACTTCATTCCGTTATGGTAGCGTCTGCTTTGGGACTACCTTAACCATTAATTTAAAGTCACAAAGATTTTGAACGTAATCAGTTAAAATCTCAGAGATCAAATAATAATTAATGGAAGTTTCTGAATAAAATGGTATAAAATAAAGTAATGAACATTATATACAAGACATCAAAGTTTGCACATTTATTGATGGAATATAAAGTATGCATCAAATGAATGGACAAAAAAGTACAAGAGAAGGGACAGGACATTCCAGATTGCTACAGAGAGACTAGCAAAGAGAGAGAGAGAGAGTGTGTATGATTTCTTTGATAGCAATCTTAATCTTAGATGACACAAGTTAAAGATGACATAGCTTTCAAAATTGATCCAACATTTTTGCATATGTATTCAGTTTAAGAACCCTGGCTTTCAAAATTGCTTGGCTTAATGCACATGCACCAGAGCCTGAATTTTGCAAGCGAAGTATATGTTTTTAAATATGCAGTTAATTGCTTTATTCCAAAAGAGATACTATTTGCTCTTAAATGAAGATTCGTTGCTAAAAAGTGAACTAGAGTTACCCACCCCTTGTGGTCAGTTCACATTTGCCTACAGCCTACTCATTCTAATCAGATGTTATTATATTCTATACATACATAGGTATTACTCAATTAAAACAACGAGGGGCTCTATTTTGCTATTCAAATTTTCTTGAAATTGTTCTTTGCATTTTAGCAGGAGAATAATTTGTCAGTAATGTTCTTTGTAACACCAAACTTTATTTCAATTAGATCCATGCAACAACTTGTGTGTTATGATCAGTATATGACATTATATTGATAATTTTAACTTCATCATGTAAAATAAAGTGCTACGAGAAGCACCTGTGCAAGAACACAGGAATGCTTTGACTCAAGCTTCCTGCAAGAGGACCCAGTTGCAGTGGCATAAATGTTATATAAGGTGCAAAAAAAGGGAGAAGAAAATTGAGGTAAAGGTTCTATCTTGACTAGTAAATTTTGGTTGTTACTGAAAACAGTTCTTAGTAATCACCCTTGGAGTGCTAGGCATACAAGGGGATGTCACTCTATAATTTGTGTCTAAACAGAACTTTTACCAGTATTAGCAATTGTAATATTGATAAACGATGTACAAACAACAAATGTTAGAACATGACAGCTGTTATGTATTTCTTAGCTATACTGATAATTTTAATATTGTTAAATAACCGACTATCACATGGATAATGCTTTTTCTGATGGTAGAAATTAAAGCGGAAGTGTCATGAGTGCCGTTGTACGGCACACACACACAAAAATACAAGAAAAATGTTTTGGCAAATTGTTCCTTAAATTTCACAACACAAAAAGGCAATGTTAAGAAATAAAAACACTCTAGTAAAGAAACAGAAAAACAACCCAAGTAAAACAATTTAAAAAATTCAATAATAAAATTATAGCTGTGTGAGTTTGTCAGTCTTTTTTGTTCCCTGTGGAGCATAGGGTACAAACTGTGGCTTTCCATTGAAGTTTTTCTTTGGCCAACATTTTCAGCTCCACTAATGAGACCCTGGTTACCTTAGCTTCCTCTTCCACACTTCTTCCCAGGTTCTTCCCTTCCAGATTAACTTCCTAGGCTCACATTGGCTTCCCCACTCTTCTCTTCCCCTCCTGAGTATCTTTGCTTCCTCTTCCACTATTCTTCTCCAGTTTCACTTAGGCTTCTCTTCTCATCCCGGTTAACTTAGCTTCCTCATCCACACTTCTTCCCCAGGCTCACTTTGGCTTGCTTTCCAACTCGTCTCTCTCACTGTGAGTTTGAGTCAAAGGCATGCCTGGCTGTACTTGTTTATTGTTTCCTGAGGGTGTGTCCTCTCCATATACACTTTCTCTCTTTACTCTTCAGTTATATTGGCTGTTATTTGCTCCTGTTTAACAGGTCTGTGGTTTGTTTGTTATATCTGGACATTTGATATGGAGGATGCTATTGAGGCATCATTTGGTGAAAGTCTGGATTTCAGACACGACATTCTTGACCTGTTGTTTTTAGGAAGCTGACACGTTATGAATGAATGAAAAGTAGGAACATAAGCTGAAAGTAAGGAAGCCATCTTTGTAGATATCCCTAAAGGTAGGGGTGGACTGAATGATTTGGCAGTGCCTGAGGGCCACAGCAGTAGGGCGCCCAGTAATCTATGTCAGGTAGATGGTTAGGGGCCAATGACCCTGATTGCCTGGGGAGGGGGCTCAGGTCACTTTCAACCCACCCTGCCTAGTGGACAATACAAGGTCATGAACTGCAAAAAAGGTGGCTTATATTTTTTTATGGTAATGTGAATTCTATGACTAAGAAAACAATTTTTTTCTGCATTGAGAGAGCTCAAAGATTATGTATATTTTCTTGGTATATGGCGGCTTCCAATTGTAAATTCATAGACAGAAATACGTGCAGGATTTGCAGTATTTAAAACACCAGTATTGATATTAATTGCTCTCACAAATAATAATGAAATCCATATCCAGATGGCTTAGTTATATCCATTTCTACATGAAGAGGTCTTTATGTTTCTCCTTACCTTAGGACTGTGCTCTCAATCGCTCAAATTGTATTAAGTAAATGCAGGTTATGTATGCTTGCATCCACAATATTTATAAATAAAAACGTAATTATAAATATAAAAAAATATTATAAATATAAATCTGTAATTGTTTTTGCATTTAAATGATAATTTGTAATTTTCAATATGCTGTGTGTACAATTAATTGTAAGGCTTATACATTTTAGGAGGTATTGCTGATTGTCTCCCCTATCTGGCGTCTTGCTCTCCATAATTACTTACACTAATGGAAACCAGGTCACTTGTTTGTTGTGTTTGTGAGGATTTAAAACAAAAATCTCTTTGCCACTTTTTGTTCTTTTTATTTTTAACACTATAAATGACAAATGGCGAAATATTAATTTTCTTGTGTTTTAACTGTTATGACCCCTCTTTTTAATTTATGTTAATATTCTCAAAAGACAATTTAGAGTAGGCATGATGTATGTATTATTTTTGTCCTAATCCGCTTTCTCTTGCAAGATGTTTTTATTTGATTGCGGAAGTTAACTCATTATAGTTATTTCACATCAAGAGAAAAATTTTTGAAACGTAAAGGTACTTAGGCATATTCCATCATTTAAAAAGTTACTGATTCTCTACATTATTTGACACATTATTATCACTACAAGTCTGTCTCATAAATACAGTGCAGTCAGATAAGCAGAACTCACAAGCCGAATTTTGGTTAAGTTGAAACAATTTTGCAGGTCTCGGCCAGAAGTCTTCTTTGGTAGAAACTCTTGATAAGCAGAATTTCAGATAAGCCAAAATATGTTAGATGGCCCAAGAGACTTCCGCTTATTCAGACTGCACTGTATAATGTATCAAGCAGTATGGTTAATCTTACTGGTTGCTGTGACACACAGCCAAAGACTTCTTCAAACGATGTGCAAATATTCTTTATAAATGCAGATAATATGAGCTTAACCCTTTCTCTCCCAGGCTAGTGTTAGGGTTTACCCAGTTACATAAATAATGCTTAGTCTACCCCCCTTCCCTCCATCCCTCAGGGATATCGAGAAAGTGGAAGACAATAGTGAATGAGTTTATGTCAAGGACTGGATAACTTTATGCTGCAGGGGAAAAAAAAGTAGCACAACATAAAGAAGAAAAAATATTCCATCTCGGCCATTTGGCTATATTCGAAGGCAGAAATGAAAATACATCTACACATAATATTAATAAAATAAAACCTTCTACACTCCTAGATTAACAGTAATTTAACAATTTTATTAAGAGGCTAAAACTTTTACCATAGGACACTCAAAGTTATCGTCTTAAGACATGGGACAACAGGAAATGAGGAAAGAGTCTTAAAAGTGTTGGCCTGCTTATCATACAGAATTCTGTTAATTAATCATTACATAATTTGCTAATTATCAGGGAGTGCTCTCTTGATCATATTCCTTTATAGAACTGTGTAATTCAGTTTTTTGAAGAAAAAAAAAATATGTGTGTATACTCATGACTATATAATTTGCTCTCCTTCATTGTGTGTGTGTGTTGGTTGTTCTTTTTTGGGGGTCTTAGATTGACGATTTTTAACATTGTAAATTGCATTTGAAAATGTTTAACCACATTTTTTAAAGGATTGTGTAACACTTCTTTTACAAGATGGGGTGTTTGACCCAAATGTATATATGTAGTTTAATGCAAGATTTTATGTACTGTTTCATAGAGGTATGTTGTTTGAGAAGAGTATTTGACAGCTGATTCATGACAAATGCCATGATAGTATGTTGTTTAAGATGTTGTTGCACAGGCATTATGTGACAACTTTAGTAGTTGATCATTGTATAAGAAAGAGTAAATGAACAGTTTTGATAAATTTAATGACAATTATTGTACTTGAGTTTGACATGACAGTTTATGGCACAATTTTTGACATTGTTTACCTGTAATACTTGCACATTTATATAAAGCAAATGTTTACCTTGCATTTACTAATTCCTTGTACAGTTAAATCCAGGTAATACTTAAGACTTATGAAAGATGTCAGACTATTAATGTCTTATGTGAATTATGTATGTCAACCAGGTGTTAATCATGTATGTCGCCCAGGCATGTATTATGTATGTCATGCAGGTGTGAATAATGTATGTTGTTCAGAAGTTCATGTGTCATGTTTTATTTACATTCACTATGTATAAAATGTTTGTAGCTTTAGATAAAACATTTTTTCACAATAATTACTAATGTCATCTCCTCTGTAAATCCACAAAACTTGATTACAGCTAAAACATTAGAAATTATTTCGTATCTTTTTGTTTTTTGTTTTATTCAAAATATTAATTATAAGAAATGATTTATATCTAGTTGCTTTGCAATATACAATAAAACTTTGAACAGTGCTATATAGTGTACTTTTTTCATATTTCTCGGTTTATTTGTGCTTTTAAATAAAAAATTATATATATGTGTGTGTGTGTGTGTGTGTATATATATATATATATATATATATATATATATATATATATATATATATATATATATATATATATATATATATATATATATATATAATTTTTTCATTCAGAAAGGAGGTATCCCAGGTACACCAGGATGTCTAGAGCATTCCACAATGATCTGGGAAGCAATCCAAAAGGCAAAGTCTGGCAGAACAAACCTCCATGTAATCTGGTTGGATCTAGCAAATGTTTATGGATCCGTTCCACGACCAGATGTTGTGGCAGGCCCTAGAAATGTATCATGTTCCACAAGAGATTGCAGCAATGCTGAAGCTGTATTTCGCAGGGTTCTCTGTCAGATTTTCAACCAGAGAGTACACAACGAAGTGGATTGGCCTTGAAGTTGGAATTGTGATGGGATATACCATCTCTCCGATACTATTCGTGATGGCTATGCAGGTAATCTTCAATGCAGCTGAAGGAATGGCTATAGGTCCAATGCTCAGTAGAGTGTGTCACATGCTACCACTCAAAGCATTCATGGATGACACAACAATTCTGACATCAGATGAACATCAGGCCCGGAGGATGTTAGCACGCCTGGACAAACTAGTCAGCTGGTGCAGAATAAGCTTCAAACCCAAGAAGTCTATCAGTCAGGAAAGGGAAGATAGCAGAGGTCATATTCATGGTTTCCAACCAAAGAATCCCTACTGTCATTGAGGAACCTGTTAAAAGTCTTGGCAGGGTGTACGATGCCTCATTAAAAGACTCAAAGGCAGTGCAGCAGACAATAGAAATGGCCGACAGAGGGCTACAGATCATAGACCAAAGCAGACTCCTAGGAAAATTCAAACTGTGGTGCCTCCAGTTCATGTTGATACCTAAGTTGCTGTGGCCACTGCTGATATATATGAAATAAGCACGAGTACAGTGGAAGCTATAGAGCAGAAGATCAACAAGTTCATGAGGAAATGGCTAGGGGTACCACCAGGTCTGTCAGTCGTAGCACTGTACTGCAAAAGTCAAAACTTCTGCTTCCTTTCAAGTCAGTTGTTGAAGAGTATAAAGTTGGAAAGGCAAGGCTTGCAATGATGCTACGCGAGTCAGCAGATGACGTGGTTAAGCCCATTCAGTCCACACTGAAAACGGGAAGGAAGTGGAGAGTGCAAGAAGCTGTTGATGCTGCCCAAGAGTCGCTCAAACTGAGGGAGGTAATCGGATACACACAAACGAATAGACAGGGATTTGGTCATGGAGATATCCGCTAGTGGTCCAAGGCATCGCACAGGGAACGCAGAGACATGGTAGTTCAGGAGATACGAGGAGCTGAGAATGATAAGAGGTTGCCAAAAGTAGTGCAGCAGGCCCAACAAGGCCAATGAACTACATGGGAAGGAGCCCTGCAAGGGTCCTTGACATGGAATGTTATATGGCAAATGGCACATCTTAGGCTCAGCTCCGTTATTAGATCAATGTATGACCTGCTGCCATCGGCTACAAACCTTGTGAGATGGGGAAAGTCTGATGATGAGCAGTGTGCCATGAGATGCAGACACTTGAACACGTGCTCTCAGCTTGCAAGGGGTCATTAGAGCAAGGGCGATACACATGGTGCCACAACAAAGTGCTAAATGAGCTGGTTGCGACAATAGATCTGGCAAAGATGAAGGAGAATAGCAATGTCAGGCCGAACACCGCAAACACATACATTCTGAGAGCAGGAAAGTCAGCACACCCAAAACCGAGTAAATCAGGTAGCAGTGTACCATCTCATTTGACTGCAAATGACTGGGAGATGGCGGTAGACCTACCTGGACGAGGGGCATATCCAGAGAGTATCAGGAAATCTCGAAGACGGCCGGATATAGTGCTGTATTCTTCATCATCGCACCAGGTTATATTGATTGAACTGACCATGCCATTTGAATCCAGATTGCAACAGCAACATTTGTTCAAAGCGGCCAAGTATAGTGATCTGGCCGCGGATCTGAGACACGATGTGTTCACTGCAAGGGTCATGGCTGTTGAGGTGGGCGCAAGAGGGCTCGTGGCTGCATCAGTGTATGATTTATTGAAACTTTTGTGGCTGAGGGGACAGTCGAGAACAAGGGCAGCATCAGTGTATGATTTATTGAAACTTTTGTGGCTGAGGGGACAGTCGAGAACAAGGGCAATGAAGAGGCTTAGTGAAACTACGGAAAGACATCATGCTGGCTGTGGAACAACCGCAATGGGCTATGGAACTCGGGACCGTAAACTCTATCCTACCTGCGTTACAGGAAACATCCGGAAAATGGAAAATATTTTAAAGTCCGCAATACATTGAGTTTTTCGTTGTATTGGTGAAAGGACAGTGGCTTACAGGCAACACGCGGCGTATATTATATGAGGTGTCGGGCGCAAGTAGATTTCAGTTGCTAGCGCGCAGTGGCTTCAAGCCTCGTTGGCTTTGCGCAGGTGGGTCAGTGTCTGTCCCTAGTCGTGGTGTGCTGTGGCACAATAATTTGTTTTCAACATAAGGGTTACTTTCACAATTGCCTCCGGCTGGCAGAATTGTGGATTTTAAAGCTGCAACCAAGGTGGAGTGGGTTCATTTTCTACATAAGACAACAGGAGGCGGAGACACTTGGGAGTCATGACCCAGGTGGGCCCGCCCCCCTTAGAGTGTAAAGGAGAATAAAGGGTCGAAACACTTGTTCGACGGGGGGACCCGTCTGATGATCAGATTGCCTCCTGTTGTATCGCTATCATATATATATATATATATATATATATATATATATATATATATATATATATATATATAATCTTCTTTGATCCTTAGCCGCCAACTGTCAAAGCAGTCAGTGGCCATCACGCTTCCACTTTGCTCGGTCAGTGGCCATCCTTCGTGCAGTGCCTCAGCTCTGGTTAATTCTTTGCATCTCGGCATCCATAATTCTCCACCACAAGTTGTTTTTGGTCGACCTCTCTTTCGCTGTCTCAATCCAACTCCAGCGTCTGCCAGCTATGATGGTGTGGTTGTCCTCTTGGTTGCTCCGAGTAAGCCACACATATAAATATGTGAGTGTGTGTGTATATATATATATATATATATATTCTCTGGGCCTCTTCATCTTCCTTCACTCACCATATTTGCCTTTAAACATTTAGAAGAAGAAATAAAATTCTTGTTACTGTGGTTCAGAATCAACAACAGGGCCAAACCCATAGGTGCCCAGTCTCCCTCAGTGAATATCAGTGTGTATGGATGATGATTGTTCCAGTTGTGCGCTGGGTGTATACACACCTAAACCATCCTCGCATTCGTCCTAGATTTAGGCTTCAGAAGTATACGGTGCTACTTTCGCTATAGTAACCCTATGTGATAATATAATTAAATTAGAAAAAGTAACTCAAAATTTAACAGTTAAAAATTTACCAAGTCAAATGAGTACAATTTCATAATTTATTATGTACATCTATATATTCTTGTAATGAGAAATGGGTGTTGGAAGATGGTAAAATGAATGATTATTTATAGTTACAAATTAAATAATAAAAAAAGTCTTGGATTTATCTTCCACTGAAATTACACAAAAGTTTGTCACAGTATCTCTTTGATATCTCTGGCTATCTAGTTCTCATCATAGACCGTCGTTTTAGAAACTGCTCACAATGTTTGTTGGATGGATACACATAAAACTCATCTGTTATTAGCCACGTATGCTCGAGGTTCCTGAAACACACTTGAATACACAGACTGTCCTTCAGCCCGCCCTATAACTACGGGGGAACTAAGGTGTTGAAGATTGGTTGACCTCTAGGCTTCAGTTAGCAGGATCAACGGTCTTCAAGTCTTTAGTTTCTCGATCAGGAATGATCATAAACATTGATCATAAAAACCTGGAACAAGAGGTAATAGGTGGCCTGGTGTTCCAACAATCTCACCACCAACTGCTGTTCATGATGCGACCATGTCTTCAGTGTTTGTATATAAATGAATGAATCATGGTAGTATGTTACAGAGATAGCATGATAAGATAATGTCTACTGTGCAGAATTAACAAAATACATGAATAAATCACATGTTATGATACATGGGTGTCATAAAATTAACAAGTGATACAACGTAAAAATATCTCCAAAGAATAAAATGTAAGGATAAAAACCAATGCGTAAGCTGCTGGAATACATGATCGCCCGCGCCGCTGGTCATCAGGTGTTAGACTTGAAGGCAAAACGGAACGAGGATCAAAGGACAAAAATCTGACTGAACGCGTACTTGAACTAGCGAGGTTAATGGACGCAAATTGGTGGGGCAAGGAGGAAAAGTCACGTTTCCCCAAGTTGACATAAAGTAAGGAATTCGACAGAAGGGACCTTGGATATGATACGCCACAGTCATTTATTGGATGCTTTTGCGATACCAAGCCTTTTATTTGAATTCAGCGGCTAAACGCGGATGCTTGAAATATTACAAAATTCAAAAAGTAACTTTTTCTTAATATTAATGTTAGGAATATAAAAATTAGCTGGCCGGATGGCCCATTCTGAGCAGTGAAATAATATGCTTTTATTTATACAGACGGATAGATAATAATGAAGATAATGACAAAAGACAGTGTTGTTCACATCAGCGAAAGACTGCATTGAATCTAACATGTCACTATTTGCACAAAAATCGCGACCTTGAAGACTCAAGTGTCCAAATCTAGTTAGAATGAAAGAGAAGGGGAATTGGTGGAAGCTGTGGCTAAAAATAACTTTACAGACAAAAAGTGTAGAGGGGAGGAATAGGTTGGTTCAAAAAAAAACAAGTACGTTTTTGTGAAAACGCAAGTAGAGACGGACGGACTAACAGATAAAAATCCATACTTGACTGAAGCATGACTGAATATGACTTTAGTGTAGGAAATTTGAATTTAAAAAAAACCAAGGCATTGATTGGCCACAGACAATCATATTATCCGCGCTCAGACGAGCTTTTTTGCCATTCCTCAATAGTTGTCCAGTGATAGACACAGTAAATTTCAAGTGTGGTGATTTCCAAATGAAATAAATTGAAATAAGTTCAGGGACGCCATATTATAGCCAGCAGCTCAGCTGAGTTTTGCTAGCATTTCTGTGTTTTTTATTCATAATCTGGTAAGATTGAAATTATTTCTTTGCATATTTTGAATATTGTTTAAGGTTTCGAGTGATTTGATACTGCCATATCGAAATCTAGCCTTACAAACAAGTAAGGATTTGCTCTAGACCCCCCGCCCTAGTTCAGGGTCTAGGGACAAACAATATACATAAACTCCAGCAAGGGTTAGGAAGGACAGATCAAGTGTTGAGAACAATGAAACATATTACCTATCCTATGTTGGGGCAGGAAACTAATAAATATATTTCAGAATCTGTAGTCTGGGAGGACCTATCTGATGTGAAACCACCATGGTAAAATGTGCTGTATGGTCAGAGAGATCTGACCTGTCTATATGGTGTTGTTGTTGTGTAGTGTTGTGTCCAGACATGGTTAGAGAATGGAATTTTGACACATAGCCAATACTTTGATTGCAGAGCTGTGAGTTTCAGTTGTCACCAAGGCGGTGTAAACTAAGTTGGTGATTTTACCAGAGTGGATCCGTGCAGTAACGTTGTGTCAGAGCAGACTATTATTGCCCCCAAGCACGGAGAGGTGGGGCCACCAGATCTCAGCACCAGAGCTACATCTTCAGAGTTGAGTGAGCCTCTGGTCTGCTGGAAATTCACCAACTCCATTTAGTTACTAACAATCCCATAAAATTCCTGCCATTTCTGGACAAGGTGTAGTCAATATAGACTGGAGTGATGAGGCCACCCCAACAGCACAACCATTAACTATCCTCCCAATTAGATGACTAGTATAAACATTAATAAAACTAAATAGTCTAGTACTTACATATGTACACTCTTGCATTTATTATGTAATATTCCATGCATTTCTTTCATAATTTCTAAATCTTTTATAAGTTCTGGTCAAAATAAAACTTGATCCAGAACAAAATAAATGTAAAAAATTTCTATCAAAAATTTTACACACTTGAGTTAGTTCAGTGTATTATAACATTTGTTAATATTATTAGACTTAGTAAATATCTGTGTGTGTGTGTCTATAAACTATCACACCACATTACATATCATTACCCTAGACATTTAACGTAGCCACATTCATTAGAAAAAAAAAAAAGATAAGTGTGAGGTCGTAGTGGTAGCGAGAAGGGCCTTCTGACAACTCTCAGTTACATTTTATCTCAGGAGCCTTCATAGCTGACATCATGCATCACACGTAGTACCATCACCACCATACAATACCATCAAACCCACTACATATATTGGGGTCTCTTTGTCCCGGGATAATTAGCCCATTAAGTAATATTAGGATCTCCTGGTGGGAGAAATATTGTAAAATTCCCTTAAAATTAAAAGTGTCCCTTTAAAGTAAAAGGGCAATTAGAAGTTGGTGAATCTTCACAGCCAGTGTTAGTTAATTAGTTAATTAGAATTATTTTGGTCTAGAATAATTATAATTACTTTAGAGATTGGAAATTTTACTTTGCTTATTGCTAGATTTGTTTAGAAAGTATGGCGGAGCTAGCAAAATTTAGATCAGCTGCTGTGCTGACCGCAAAGGAGATGGGAATGGATGGTCAGATTTTAATTCAATACGTAACGGCTGAATGTGATAAATATATTGAACGGGAAGAAAGGAGATTAGAAAAAGAGGCTGAAAGAAAATTAGAGTCTGAAAGATTGGCTGAAGAGAAGAGGTTACAAATTGAGGCTGATAGAGAAATTAAGAGGCTGCAGATTGAGGCAGAAGACAAACGACAGCAAAGGGAGGCAGAAGATAAAAAGGCCGAAAGGGAGGCAGAAGATAAAAAGGCCGAAAGGGAGGCAGAAGATAAAAAGGCCGAAAGGGAGGCAGAAGATAGAAGGTTGCAAAGGGAGCACGAATTACGACTAAGGGAGCTGGAGTTACAAGGCCAGGCTCCTGAAAATGGTGCCAGCCCTTTTGCCTCAGATGCTACGCCTAGTCTGGGAGCCTCAAACTCAGCTATGGGGTTTCATTTAGACCATTTTGTTGAGAAAGACGATGACATAGAGGGGTACCTAGGACGTTTTGAGTTATTAGCTACTACATATGGGTTAGAGAGAGAGAGAGGTGGAGTTTAAAGCTATCACAGGGACTGAGAGGTACTTCTTATGAAGTCTTTGCTAAAATGAACAGGGAAGACCAAGACAATTATGACATGTTAAAGCAGGCTTTGTTATTAAGGTACGAGAAGAATGGTGAATTTTATCGTAAGAAATTTAGAAATGCCAAACTGTTGTCTGGGGAGACATACCACCAATTCTCTGCTAGACTGGAAACCTATTTGGAGAAATGGACTGCTCTGGGGAAGACCCAAGATCTTAAAGAAATGATCATGATTGAGCAATTGAGAGAGTCCATGGCTCCAGACATGAGAAAATTTCTCATGGAACAAGGTGCAGAGAAGTTGGAAGAGGTTTTAAATGTTGCTGAGAGGTATCAGGCAGCCCAGGCAGAGGTAAGTGGTGCTAAAAAGAAGCACATAGATAATTTTAAAGCTCCACAGCAATTTAATAAATTTGATAATAGGGAGCAGGGAAATAAAGGTAGGACAAACTTTGAACGGCCAAGAAATGACTACAGAGACAGAAACTCACAGTTCAATGACCAAAAATTCAATGAAAGAAAACCGTTGAACCAAGGAAAAAGATGGTGTAAATGGTGCAAGAAGGATAACCATAACACCGAATTTTGTAGAAGGAAACCTTCAAACATTGCTGCAATGAAGTCGGGGACGCAAAGATTAAAGGTTAATCCTAATGGACAACAGGAACCTTATCACCCCCCAGTTTGTGAGGATGTTATTTGTAATGGGGTCACCATAAGGTGCCTTTATGATACAGGTTTGGATTATGATTCAGTTGTGAAGTCTAGCCTAGTGGACCCAAGTCAGTATACCACAGAAACAGTGGAAATACAAGGGGCAACTAAGGACATACCACTCATGACACTTCCCATCGCAAGGATAACGGTGAAAACTCGCTATGTGGAAGGAGAAATCAGAGCAGCAGTGATAGATGAACCAATCTACCCTCTGATATTGGGGTGTAGATACGTCTTCTTGGGGAATCCCGAGAGACCTGTGATCATGGCGACAGTGCAGACCAGGTCACAGAAGAAGGAGGAAGAAGGTGAACCTATAAATGCTCATCCAGAGGAGATGAGGAAGGCGCAGGCTGAGGATAGGACACTCAAGCCATGTTTTAAAAAATTGCCCAAATGCCACACACCTCCGAGCAAGGGAGAATATTTCATGAAGAACAAACTATTATACAGGAAGGCCGGAACTGGAATAAATGGTCACAACCAGCTGGTTCTTCCCACTTCATATAGAGATAAAGTGATGGAACTCGGGCATGCGATTCCCTTCAGTGGTCACATGGGGATCAGCGCCACAGGACAGCGTATCGCTTGTCATTACTTCTGGCCAGGGATAACGGAGGATATAAAAAGATATGTCAAATCCTGCCCAGAATGTCAAAGGGTAGCTCCAAAGCACTGGACTGCTCCTGCAACTCTAGGGGAAATGCCCATAGTGGGAACACCTTTTGAGAGGGTTGCAGTGGATATTGTAGGACCTCTCACTCGGACCAAGAGGAGGAACAGTTACATCCTGACTCTGGTGGACACTTGTTCTATGTGGGGAGAGGCGGTAGCCCTGCCATCAATTGATTCAAAACATGTAGCAGAGGCACTACTTACAATATTTACCCGATTAGGATTCCCGCATCAAATCTTGACGGATAATGGATCTCAGTTCAAGGGGAAACTAACGGAAGAGGTTTTTTAAACTATTTCAAGCCAGACACTTTCATTGTAGTCCGTACCATCCACAAGGGAACGGCCAGGTAGAGAGGTTCAACGGGACTCTCATTTCTATCCTGAGAAAGCTGGCACACGAAAAACCGGATCTGTGGGATCAATTCCTGCCCGCCGCATTGTTTGCGTACCGGGAGGTACCACATAGTTCAACCGGGATGGCTCCCGCAACTCTGCTATTTGGGAGGCCAATAAAAGGTCCATTAGAAGCTCTATTAAGGACCTGGACAGATGAGAAGGCGGAAGAGACTGTTACCTCATCTTATCAATACGTGAACGAACTGACCACTCGTCTGAAAGCTGGATGGAAACTGGCAAATGATAATTTGAAACAAGCCAGGAAGAAACATGCAGCATATTTTAATAGGAAGGCAAAGGACCGAGAACTAGCTGTGGGAGAGAAGGTGCTTCTTCTACTACCCGGTAGCCAGAATAAATTACAAATTGGTTGGCAAGGTCCCTATACGGTTCTAGAGAAGGTGTCTAGAACAAACTATAAAATTGACAAAAAGGGGAAGGAGAAAGTTTATCATGTAAACTTATTAAAGAAGTATCTGGACAGACCACTCCAGGAAAGCACCCCCTTATTGACCTTGGCTATTGCAACCCAGATGCAAAAGGAACCACTCACCTCACATGAATACCCATTACATCCTTGTGAAACAGCAGCACAGGTAAAAGTCAGTAAGCACCTGACTAAAAATCAGAGGGAGAGAGTTCAACAGGTTCTGGAGGAACATACAGATGTTTTAACAGATAAACCAGGCCATACAAATTTGCTACAGTATGACATGAAACTGGTAGACTCAAACCCAATCTGTATGAGAGCCTATTCTATTCCGTTCGCGAAGGAGAAGGCATTGAAGGAAGAAATAGATTATTTGTTGAAGGAGGGGATTATTTCGCACAGTGAATCATCTTTTAGTTCTAGTGTCGTTTTGTTGAGAAAACCGTCTGGGGAACACAGACTGTGCATAGATTACAGGAAACTGAATGCTGTCACAGAAGGACAAGTGGATCCATTACCCGACACAAAACAGTTATTTGCCAGACTGAACAAGGCAAAATACTTTTCAAAGGTGGATCTTAGTAAAGGCTATTACCAGATCCCAGTGAAGCCTGAAGTGAGACCTTATTTGGCTTTTAGCACTTCGGATGGACATTATGAATTCAATATGCTACCCTTCGGACTGAAAAATGCTCCGAGTGTGTTTTCAAGGATGATGCGCAAATTGTTGGATCCCCTGAATAACCCATGTATCACGAATTTCATGGATGATATTCTCGTCGCCACAGAGACATTTGAAGAACACATTGAAGCTCTAGAAATGTTATTTAATAGGCTTCGGGAGGCGAACTTAACTGCTAGGCCAACAAAATGTTGTATTGGATGCAAAGAGTTGGAATTCTTGGGGCACACTGTATATCAGGGTAACATGACCCCTGATCCTAAGAACTTGGAAAAACTGCAGAGAGCACCTAGACCACAAACAAAAAAAGACGTGCGATCATTCGTGTCGTTATGCGGATTTTATCAGAAATACATCAAAAATTTTAACGCTATTTGTGCTCCTCTGACTGATCTGACTCGCAAGGGACTTCCAGATAAAATTATTTGGACTGCACAATGTGAACTAGCGTTCCAAGAGTTAAAGGAAAAACTCACTAGCAAGCCTATTCTCAAACTGCCTGATTTGACACAGGACTTTGTCTTAAGAACCGATGCAAGTAATGTAGGACTCGGAGGGGCTTTGTTGCAAAGATCATCTTCACCTGATGGGGAACTGAAACCAGTCGCTTATGCAAGCCGCAAATTGAATAAGGCGGAACAAGGATACTCCACAAGCGAAAAAGAATGTTTAGCGTTAATCTGGGCAATAAAGAAGTTTCAAATCTATCTGTATGGTAGGACTTTTGTGGTCGAGACGGATCATCAGCCTCTCGTATTCTTATCTCAGGCTAAGCATGAAAACGCAAGATTGCTGAGGTGGTCTTTATTGCTTCAACCTTATCAGTTTAGTATCCAATATATCCCAGGCAAATTGAATGTCGGTGCAGATTTCCTCAGTCGGCACCCCTGTGATCAAAATTAGAGTAGTGGCAGACGTGAGGAGATATTTTTATCTATGTGTATCACTGGTTTTAGAACTTGCCGTAGGCATGTTTTCAAGTGGGGAGATGTGTCATAAAATTAACAAGTGATACAACGTAAAAATATCTCCAAAGGATAAAATGTAAGGATAAAAACCAATGCGTAAGCTGCTGGAATACATGATCGCCCGCGCCGCGGGTCATCAGGTGTTAGACTTGAAGGCAAAACGGAACGAGGATCAAAAGACAAAAATCTGACTGAACGCGTACTTGAACTAGCGAGGTTAATGGACGCAAATTGGTGGGGCAAGGAGGAAAAGTCACGTCCCCCCCCCCCCCTCCTGCCCCAAGTTGACATAAAGTAAGGAATTCGACAGAAGGGACCTTGGATATGATACGCCACAGTCATTTATTGGACGCTTTTGCGATACCAAGCCTTTTATTTGAATTCAGCGGCTAAACGCAGATGCTTGAAATATTACAAAATTCAAAAAGTAACTTTTTTTCTTAATATTAATGTTAGGAATATAAAAATTAGCTGGCCGGATGGCCCATTCTGAGCAGTGAAATAATATGCTTTTATTTATACAGACGGATAGATAATAATGAAGATAATGACAAAAGACAGTGTTGTTCACATCAGCGAAAGACTGCATTGAATCTAACATGTCACTATTTGCACAAAAATCGCGACCTTGAAGACTCAAGTGTCCAAATCTAGTTAGAATGAAAGAGAAGGGGAATTGGTGGAAGCTGTGGCTAAAAATAACTTTACAGACAAAAAGTGTAGAGGGGAGGAATAGGTTGGTTCAAAAAAAACAAGTACGTTTTTGTGAAAACGCAAGTAGAGACGGACGGACTAACAGATAAAAATCCATACTTGACTGAAGCATGACTGAATATGACTTTAGTGTAGGAAATTTGAATTTAAAAAAAAACCAAGGCATTGATTGGCCACAGACAATCATATTATCCGCGCTCAGACGAGCTTTTTTTTGCCATTCCTCAATAGTTGTCCAGTGATAGACACAGTAAATTTCAAGTGTGGTGATTTCCAAATGAAATAAATTGAAATAAGTTCAGGGACGCCATACTATAGCCAGCAGCTCAGCTGAGTTTTGCTAGCATTTCTGTGTTTTTTATTCATAATCTGGTAAGATTGAAATTATTTCTTTGCATATTTTGAATATTGTTTAATGTTTCGAGTGATTTGATACTGCCATATCGAAATCTAGCCTTACAAACAAGTAGGGATTTGCTCTAGACCCCCCGCCCTAGTTCAGGGTCTAGGGACAAACAATATACATAAACTCCAGCAAGGGTTAGGAAGGACAGATCAAGTGTTGAGAACAATGAAACATATTACCTATCCTATGTTAGGGCAGGAAACTAATAAATATATTTCAGAATCTGTAGTCTGGGAGGACCTATCTGATGTGAAACCACCATGGTAAAATGTGCTGTATGGTCAGAGAGATCTGACCTGTCTATATGGTGTTGTTGTTGTGTAGTGTTGTGTCCAGACATGGTTAGAGAATGGAATTTTGACACATAGCCAATACTTTGATTGCAGAGCTGTGAGTTTCAGTTGTCACCAAGGCGGTGTAAACTAAGTTGGTGATTTTACCAGAGTGGATCCGTGCAGTAACGTTGTGTCAGAGCAGACTATTATTGCCCCCAAGCACGGAGAGGTGGGGCCACCAGATCTCAGCACCAGAGCTACATCTTCAAGTTGAGTGAGCCTCTGGTCTGCTGGAAATTCACCAACTCCATTTAGTTACTAACAATCCCATAAAATTCCTGCCATTTCTGGACAAGGTGTAGTCAATATAGACTGGAGTGATGAGGCCACCCCAACAGCACAACCATTAACTATCCTCCCAATTAGATGACTAGTATAAACATTAATAAAACTAAATAGTCTAGTACTTACATATGTACACTCTTGCATTTATTATGTAATATTCCATGCATTTCTTTCATAATTTCTAAATCTTTTATAAGTTCTGGTCAAAATAAAACTTGATCCAGAACAAAATAAATGTAAAAAATTTCTATCAAAAATTTTACACACTTGAGTTAGTTCAGTGTATTATAACATTTGTTAATATTATTAGACTTAGTAAATATCTGTGTGTGTGTCTATAAACTATCACACCACATTACATATCATTACCCTAGACATTTAACGTAGCCACATTCATTAGAAAAAAAAAAAAGATAAGTGTGAGGTCGTAGTGGTAGCGAGAAGGGCCTTCTGACAACTCTCAGTTACATTTTATCTCAGGAGCCTTCATAGCTGACCTCATGCATCACACGTAGTACCATCACCACCATACAATACCATCAAACCCACTACAATGGGTACGATATAACCTTTGCCTTCCACTCATGGATGCCAAGTCACTTATGTACTTGCTGGTATGTCGTAAGCTTCCAGGCAAGAATTAGCCATGATATATTTGGCTAACTAATTAATGGTTATGCTTCCTGACAATGCCGGTGGAGGTTATCTCTGGTTAGCGTCATTCTCTTTTTATTATATCTGATACAATAAAATCGTAAATAAAATCTGAAATAAAATGATATTATTCATACATATATCTTTAATAAACTTACATACCCTCTTAGGATTTATAAGCTCACGGTGAGACTATATTGGTTGAAGTTAATCTGCCCTGCATGCAGCGTGAAAAAATAACTTTTCTTGCAGATACTGTCTTCCAGTTTCTCACTCTGGCTTCTGGATTTGGTGTGTGTGATTTTCAACGCGCCGCTCTGTCCTTATATTTCAGTCTCTCGCCCGTACGAGAAAGCACCTCCTAAAGTCCAAATAGATTTTCGTTTAATCTCTCGGTTTGAGGCGATTTGAGGCAATCTATGCTTTTCCTGTACTTGTTTTCTCTTCTGTTCACTACACACTTATATCCTTCCTTCCTTCCTACCTAGGTATCCTTTCATTTTCCCCATATGAGGCTTTCATTCTATCCAATTTATATTTAAATCCGTTTAGGCATGTAGTTATAATAAATTTTTAAAGATTATTAGCTAACTTTTAGCAGATGTGATGAAGGTGAAAAATATTAATTATTTTTAAAAGCATTTATATTTGAATAATATCCTTTTGGGTATAATTCATAGTCTATCTCTTTTAGTGAATTATTTTTATTTAATATTATTCCAACCAGGCATTTTCTTGTAGTTTTAAATTTAATGTCCAGTAAATGCAAACTTTTAAAGTCGGCCATTCATTCCTATATTAGCTATTTCCTACTTTCAGCAATACCGTCTGGCTTTAACCGTAATTCACATTTCCACCGTCTTCAAACTTCAAAGCAAGATCCGCCGAGTGTTATTACTGCACTGTAATGTGTGGATGTTTGTCGCGCTACACAACAAAGCAAGAGATACCAAATCTCGTTACAGAGCCCTCTTCTTTAAAACAGTGCATGCACAGTTAACTTTTTGGTAACTCATGCTGCAGTTCCTCCTTACTTTTCTGTCTCTCTCTATCTCCTTTGATAGGATGACGACTTAAAAAATCGGGTCCAAGATTGTCCCGTCCTGGAATGTATCTCACATTGAACGAATATGGAGATAACAGTAAACTCCACCTTAAAAGTCGTGAATTTAATTTTTTTAGACACTGCTAAAAACATCAAAGGCTGGTGATCACTTTCCACAATGAAGTGTTTCCCGTAAAGAAAAGGGGCAAATTTATTGATCGACCAGACCAAAGCGAGGCATTCACGTTCAACGGTAGAATAATTTCTTTCAGCTGCATTTAACTTTCTACTGGCAAAAGCTACTGGTAATAGCATATGTGGTGGTGTGTCTGCCCGCTGTAGTAATGTTGCTCCGATGCCTACATTGCTAGCATCCGTTCTTAGTACGAATTCTTGTGAGAGATCGGGAAGGGCAAGGATAGGTTTATTTGTCAGCTTATTTTTTAACTCTGTATAAGCCTGTTCTGGCAAAGCGGAATTTGGCCCAAGGAATGGAAAAGATCAATTTACATACCCTTGCCAAAAAAGGGCAACCTGAAACTGTGCACAAACTACAGAACTATAGCTCTTATAAGTAAGGTGACCATATTTTCAAAACCCTAATCCGGGACAAAATAGTAGATTTGACCTATTTCAATGCAAAAAATCGGGACAAAAGGGTAAAGAAAAGGTCAAAAGTCGGGACATGTCCCGGAAAAATCAAGTTGATGTCAATTTAAAATAATATACATTTTATATATACATTTGAATAACATTGAATAACATACATTTTACTGTATAAGTTTAACTACTTAAACTAATAAGAGAGAAAAACATCAATAATCCTTACTTAAGGTGAAGCTGAGTTACTGTACTTTTCAGATGAATGGATTTTTATCAATAGGTCCTTCTTTGCAAGCAGCATCTTAAAAAACTCGACACATGTTTCCTCACAGTTCACTTTGGTTGTCAACATAGCTTTCAAAGTTTCAACACCTAGCTGTGTTTTATCACTTGCCCATAAGCTGTTCATCAAAGAAAACACTCTTTGTGTGTCAGCATTTGTTCCAGGTAGACAGAAAAAAAAAACTCTACCAACTTCAAAATATTTGAAAATGTCACATTATTGTTTTTTAAGTGGGAAACCATTTCAATCCAACGTTGTGGTGGCAATGTTTTTTTGGCACTCCATTCACTAATTTTCTGAGAAGTAACAAACTGCTTCATATAGACATATTCGTCATAAATTTCAGTTTCTGTAAAGTGGGCTGAAGGTAATGTTTGAATCCCTAGTGATGATGATATCTCAATATCTGCCCAAATTGTTATTCTGTTCAGCGTTACCCAGCTGTAGGATTCTAGGTCTTGAAAATTTTTTGCAGCCCATTTATTCAAATAATTGACAGCTGTTTCATAGAACGAAGAAACGCTAGCATGAAACTTTTTCACATCCTCCTTTGGAAGTGCTTCCATTTCCAGCTTTTCAAGGATTAGCTTAACTCTTGATGGCTAGAAACAGTCTTCCAGTTTGGACTTCAAAATAGTTTTCAACCTGTTGATGCTGTCAATGACTTCAAACACAGTGACCGTCTGTCCCTCTATTTTTTGCACTGCTTCGTGGAATGGAGAGGCCTGACTGTGAACAAAAACAAGCCATGCCTCAGATAGAGGATTTTCAAAGAATGTCTGTATAAAAACTGGGCATCTGTCTTGAGATTGAAAATATGATTTTAGAGGCAGGAACATCTGAAGAACCCTTTCAACAGCAGGCAGCAGAGCAAGCCACCTAGTCTGAGCATAACCTAAGATCATCTGGAAGTCTGTTTCCACAAACTGGCAAAACTCCTTGAGTCTTTCAACTCGTACTGTGTATGATTTGAAGAGTAGATACATTTTAGCAATAATCAGCTCGACATCAACAGGCAGTACATCTGCAGCTGTTCGAACAGTGTTGTGGAAAATATGACCTGCACACCCAATTCCTATAAGACCATGTCCAAGGTTTTCTTGCAGTTTTTTGAAAACATTGTTCTGTCCTTTCCTTTCAGCACCTCCAAAATTGGAATTTGTGTTGTCTGCGCATAATCCAACTACTTTTCTGTCTAAACCATTTTCAGTTATGCAGTCATTAAGAAAACTACTTACAATATCAGATGTTTCACCTGGCAATGACTTTAACTCTAATATTTTAATTTTCACTCCATTACTGTGATCAAAGTATCTGACAAGCAAAGGAAAAATCTTGAATTCTTTGTGGTTGGATGCATCTGTCAGTACAGAAATAAATGTAGACTTTTCTAGGTCACACCTTAACTCATTTAAAATATGGGGTGCCAAGACATTTCGAATAATGGCTTCTGTTTTCGTACGTGCACATGCAAATTTTGGCTCTAAAGTAACCTGAAGTAATTTTGATGTGCTATCCATAGACCTGAAAGTATGATTGTGTAGCACTGTATGGTATGCAAAGGCGCCTTCTATAGCAGCTAATTGCTCTTCTTGGTCACCAATTTTATCAGCTCTGAAGAAAGTGGTTAACGACGAGCTTGATGCAGCTGTAACGACGGCTCTCTTATGTTTCTCACTGCTTATGTGGTTCTTAATATCACCACGTCCACTATGGCTTATCGAAAACCCGGAGGCACATATATTGCATCGTACATTGAAGTTTGATGTACTCTTTTTAATAAACGGATATTCCTTTTGTAAATCTTCATTGAAACTGCATTTACGCTTTGGTACCATTTTCTTACAACAATAACAAAATATGCACAAATAGTTCACCGTTTAAATTAAATAAACGTATACCGTACGCACAATCTTGGTACTTTACCACTACCTAAAATTTCAAATAACTGCGAATATCACATTGGAACTACAAAACTAATTCGCGGTCCTGACAACCTCTTGTGCTGTTTCGGTGCCAGTTCACTAATAATTAAAAATTCCCTCAAGTCAGCCACGGAATAATAATTTTTTTTTTTTTATCTGTGAGATTTATGCCAAATTGGCAAATTCGTCCAAAACCGGGACAAATTGGCGTCCCGGATTGCATCGAAAAAAAGTCGGGACAAATTATCAAAAATGGTCGAAAACCGGGACTGTCCCGGAAAAACCGGGACGTCTGGTCACCTTACTTATAAGCCATGCCAGCAAAATACTATTACAAATCATAATGAAAAGGATGCAACAAAAGCTAGAAACAGAAATAAACGAAGTACAGGCGGGTTTTCGACCAGGTAGAGGCACTAGAGATCATATATTCAACATGAGGATCATCATAGAAAAGTGTAGAGAATTCAACGTTGACCTACACACTTGTTTCATTGATTACACCAAAGCTTTCGATTGTGTACAACATCAGCAGTTATGGGCTATTATGAAAAATATGGGATTTCCAAACCACCTTATACAACTCATCGCACTGCTGTACCAAGAACAACAGGCAGCCGTAAGAATAGAGGGGGAACATCAGAATGGTTTGAAGTACAGAAAGGAGTAAGACAAGGCTGTACCCTTTCCCCTTACCTGTTTAACATTTATGCCGAGAATATCATGAGAAACGTAAGAGATGACCAAGAACACACAGAGTTTGACTCTTTTAACATCGGAGGGTACCAGATCCCGGAAATCAGATATGCTGACGACACAGTCCTCCTATCGACCAACCCAGAAGGACTTGAACAATTAATTCTGTCCACCAAAAAACACAGCGAGGCCCAGAATCTATACCTAAATACCAAGAAGACCAAAGTATTGACAACAGACAAAGTAAAGACCAAACCAGAAATTGAAATTGAAACGAAGAACTGGAAAGTGTTAATGAATTCGAATACTTAGGATCAATAACACTGACAAACAACATTTTTCTTTCTTATATAAGAATAAGTGTTCTTAGGTCAGTTTCTTGCGCTGATTTCAAATCTGAAATCCGTTTATCTCTATCACGTCGGGTTTTTAAGATATTTGTGAATAAATATATTTTTGGGAAACCGTTATTTGCCCCGTTTCATTTTTACTATATAACTTATTAAAAATTAATAAAAAGCAACTTAATTCTACTTTTTTATACAGCTAAAAGATGCATGACATATGTTACGCGATTTTTCAAATAGTTACTGTATTTTGAAATAATTCTGAGCAAAATATGGCTTCTAGAAGTTGTAGAAATTCGGCTGATCTGTTCTGTTACGTGTGCGGATATTTTACCGATCTTGTTGACCAGAAAAACTTTACACCATTACTAAAGAAAACATAAGAACTTTATTTCGATTCGAAAGTTGATGATGCAAATAAATCTTGGAAGCCAAATGCAGTTTGTTCGATACATTGGCAGGTTGGTTACGAAAATCGCCGAAGCATAAGTCGATGCCTTTTGGAGTGCCAGTAATATGGCGTGAACATACAAATCACACTACTGATTGTTACTTCCGCTTGACAAATATCCATGGTTTCACTTTTAAAACTAGAAAGTCTGTGGTTTATCCAAATATTGAATCGGTTTCGAAACCAGTGCGTCATGATCCAATCACGTGTCCGATCCAAGTACCACCAGAACAATATCCGTTGGACGTAAATGAACCATCAGAAAGTGATAGTTTACCTGCTTTAGAAACTAATTCTGACTCAGATTACATACCGGTGAATGATGGTGTTTACTTAATTAACCATTCAGAACTTTCAGATCAAATACGTGATCTCGCTCTTACCAAAGGACAAGCGGAATTACTCGGTTCGCGACTCAAAGAATGGAATCTTTTAGCGCCCAATACTCCGATATCTAAATTTCGTCATAGACACAGAGAACTTGTTCAATACTTTGAGATGGATGATGACATTTGCTATTGCAAAGATGTAAACGGTCATGAGCACATAGTCAACGAATGGCGATTTTTCATCGATTCTTCCAAGACTAGTCTAAAAGCCGTGTTATTGCATAACAGAAATTTTTTTTCATCAATTCCAGTCGCCTACTCTGTTCATATGAAAGAAACTTATGACAATATGGCTAAATGTTTGGAAAAAATAAAGTACAATGACTACCAATGGCGGATTTGTGGAGACCTAAAGGTCATTGCAATTCTCACGGGCATGCAGACTGGGTATACTAAATTTTGTTGCTTCCGATGTGAATGGGACAGCCGCAACAGACAGGAACATTATGCAAGAAAGGTGTGGCCTATCCGGGATCGTATGCAGCTCGGGCATTAAAAATGTAATACGCGAGCCATTAGTTAACAAAGACACCTTCATTTTACCACTGTTACATATAAAGTTGGGGCTCATGAAGAATTTTGTAAAAGCGTTAGATAAAAAGAGCAAAGCTTTCACTTATCTTCGAGAAAAGTTTCCGCAAGTTAGCGATGCAAAGATAAAGGAAGGTATCTTTGTAGGATCTCAGATTAGGAAAGTTATTGCAGACAAACAATTCGAGAACTTGTTACATGGTAGTGAACTTCGCGCATGGATGGCATTCAAATCGATCGTCGATAACTTTCTGGAAAATCACAAATCTGTCGACTATGTTGCATATTGTTAAGCAGTGCATAGATGCATACATAATTATGGGCTGTAACATGTCCCTCAAAATCCATTTGCTCGATTCGCATCTTAACTTTTTCCCTGACAACCTTGGCGAAGTCAGCGATGAACATGGAGAATGATTCCATCAAGATATCGCCGTAATGGAGTCACGTTATCAAGGACGGTGGAGTGTGACCATGCTTGCCGATTATTGTTGGATGCTTCGTCGCGATGTACCACATGCCATTCACCGACGAAAGTCGACTGCAAAGAAATTCAAGCCTACATAACTGTTATACTTCTTGTACGAATGATGTTGTAATACTGTATGTGTTGTTAAAAAACTTCAATTGCGTATTTCTAGAGATCCCGACCTGATAGAGAAAAAACGGTTTGCAGATTTAAAAACAGCGCATTAAAATTGACCAGAAAAACATAGAAATGTTAGAGAAAGAAAAAAAAAGTTTTTTTTTGTTAGTCAGTGTAATCAACAGCTCTGGCGACTGTGCAGTAGAAATTAAAAGAAGACTTGCAATTGCTTCACATAAACTAATACAGATGAAAAACCTATGGCAAGGCACAAGCAAAGAAACAAAGTTACAACTGATCAGAGCATATATATTCCCAATAGCAACATACGGCTGCGAGACTTGGACACTCAATAAAACAGTTGCAAAAAAGATTACATCATTCGAAATGAAATGCTACAGAAGGATGTTGAGAATACCCTGGACAGAAAAAAAGACCAACAGAGAAGTACTGCACTCACTAAACGTACAGGAACATTGGCTCCTAAATACCATCGCAATAAGGAAGCTGAAATTTTTCGGTCATATAAAAAGACATAATAGTCTGGAAAAAACAGTGATGGAAGGCATGGGCCCTGGAAAAAGGGGAAGGGGTCGACCTAGACGACGGTGGACCCAGGACATCACAGAGAGTCTGAACTTGTCTTTGGCTGATGCAGGTCGACTTGCCCAGAATCGTGATGCGTTCAGAGCAGCTGTAATGGAGACAACGTTCTGGAAAGAATACGTCACATGATGATGATACGCCTGTTCACACTCCGCGGTCCATTGTATTTTATCTGGCTGACCTTTTTTGGTTAAGTCGGTTAATGGCGCGCATAATAAGTTGAAATGGGGTATATATTTCTGATAAAACCCGCACAGTGACATAAAGGATCTTACATCCTTCTTAGTTTGTGGTCTTGGTGCTTTTCTCATTTTCTCTACATTCTTTGGGTCAGGAGACATTTGCCCTGTAGAGATAGTGTGACCTAAAAATTCCAATTTCTCACATCCAATATGACACTTAGTTGGACGTGCTGTCAATCCCGTTTCTCTCAGTCTATCTAACAACATGGAGAGTGCTACTACGTGTTCCTCGAATGTAGTGGTAGCAATCAGAATATCATCCATGAAGTTGGTGATACGAGGATTTTGTAATGGTTCCAACAATTTCCTCGTCATTCTGGAGAAGATACTTGGAGCATTCTTTAAACCAAATGGGAGTACATTGAACTCGTAATGTCCATCCGGTGTACTAAAGGCTAACAGTTTCCTAACTTCTGGTTTCACTGGTATTTGGTAGTATCCCTTGCTTAGATCTACTTTTGAAAAATACCGAGCCTTACTCAATGTAGCAAACAACTGATTGGTGTCAGGTAATGGGTCTTCCTGAGACTCAGTGATAGCATTTAGTTTCCTATAGTCAATGCATAACCTGTGTTCACCACTAGGCTTCCTTAATAGCACCACACTTGAGCTGTAGGGAGATTCAGACTTTGAAATAATTTTATCTTTTAAGAGATAGTCAATCTCATCCTTGAGTGCTTGTCCTTTTGCATAAGGTATAGGGTATGTCCGCATACAAACTGGTGTAGGGTCAGTAATCGTCATGTCATACTCTAACAGATTAGTACACCCCGGCTTATCTGTGAGTACATCATCATGGACTTCTAACACCTCCAGAACCTTTTTCCTCTGCTCACGAGTTAAATGTTCACTCACATTAACCTGAGCATAGATTTCCGTAGTTGTTAGGGGGTATTCCATGGAGGAAATTGGTTCATCCTGCATTTCTGTTGCAATGGCCAGGGTCATGATATGTGCAACTTCTGATACTTCCCTGTCATAATACTTTTTAAGAAGGTTGACATGATACACCTTCTCCTTTCCTTTCTTGTCAATCTTATAGTTGGTCCTGGAAAGTTTTTCCAATATGACGTAGGGACCCTGCCATCCAATTTGCAATTTATTATTGCTGCTGGGCAACAGTAACAGAACTTTTTCTCCCACCTCAAGTTCCCTATATTTTGCTGTTTTATTGTAGTAAGCAGCCTGCTTCCTCCTGGCCTGTCTCAAGTTATCATTTGCCAGTTTCCAACTTGTTTTCAATCGAGATGTCAACTCGTTGACGTATTGGTATGAAGAAGTCACGGTTTCTTCTGCTTTTTCATCAGTCCATGTCCGCAACAATGCTTCCAGTGGACCTTTGATTGGTCGTCCAAACAACAATGTAGCTGGAGCCAATCCTGTGGAGTTATTTGGGACTTCCCTATATGCAAATAGTGCTGAAGGTAAGTATGTGTCCCAAGTTTCATGTTTCTCACTAGCCAACATTTTAAGGATTGAAATGAGCGTGCCATTGAACTGCTCTACTTGACCATTCCCTTGGGCGTGGTACGGGCTACAGTGATAATGTCTAGCTTGAAATAACCTGAATACTTCTTGTGTTAGCTTTCCCCTAAACTGAGAACCATTGTCAGTCAATATTTGATGTGGGAAACCTAATCGGGTGAATATTGTTAACAGTGCCTCTGCTACATGTTTCGAATCTATCGATGACATTGCTACTGCCTCTCCCCTCATAGAGCAAGTATCGACCAAGGTTAAGATATATGCATTTCTCTTCTTGGTCCTACTGAGGGGTCCAACAATATCCACGGCAACACGTTCAAAGGGCGTTCCCATAATGGGCATTTCTCCCAGTGTTGCTGGTGCAGTCCTATGTTTAGGAGCTACTCTTTGGCATTCTGGGCAGGATCTCACATACCTCTTTATGTCCTCTGTGATCCCTGGCCAAAAGTAGTGACAGGCTATCCGTTGTCCAGTGGCCCCTATTCCCATATGTCCACTGAAGGGTATAGCATGTCCTAGCTTCATAACCTGCTCCCTGTATGATTTTGGCACTACAAGCTGTCCATGTCCTTTAGGTCCTGTTCCAGCTTTTCTATATAGTAGGCCATTTTTCATATATAAGTCTCCTTTCTCTGGAGGGTTATGGCTTTTAGGTAATTTGCCAAAGCAAGGCTTCAATGTACTGTCAGCGGTTTGAGCTTTTCTCATCTCTTCTGGATGAGTATTGATGATAGTGTCCTCCTCTTTCTTAGAGCTTGCCCTGGTCTGGACTGTTGCCATCACTATGGGTCTTATAGGTTCTCCTAGAAAGACATATCTACATCCCAGTATTAATGGGTAGATAGGGTTGTCCATCACTGCTGCTTTGATCTCTCCTTCCACATAGCGAGATCTTATGTTGATACGGGCTATGGGTAGTGTCATGGTTCCTGCTCCCTTGACTGGTCCTCTGATATCCACGGTTTCCGTGGTTATCTGTTCCGGACTCACCAGAGAAGAGCACACTACTGAGTCAAAGTCCAAGCCTGTATCATATAAGCACAGAACTTGGGTGCCATTCAAGGTCACTTCCTCACAGACAGGGGGATGATGGAGGTCCTTCTGACTATCTGCCAGGTCCTTCCTTCCCTTGTTCCCTGTTGTAAGGCATGCAGCGTGATGAGGAGGGTTTTTCCGTCTGCATTCCGCAGTATTGTGGTTACTCATTTGGTAAGATTTACACCACTTTCCTTCCTTTCTTGAAGGTTTCTTATCTGATCCTAGAGGGTTTTTGTCTTTATAATCAGTTCTATGTTTGTTCTTGTTGGAATTGTCCCTATGTTCATAGTTGGTAAAGTTTTGTGAAGGTTTGAAGTTCTCACCCTGCTTCTTCTTATTTCCTGATACTTCTGACTGAGCTGCTTGATATCTCTCAGCCATGGTTAAAATATCTTCCAATCTCTCAGCTCCTTGCTCCATAAGAAATTTTCTCATTTCTTGAGGCATGGATTCTCTCAGTTGTTCCATCATGACCATTTCTTTTATATCTTGACATTTTCCTAAACGAATCCATTTTGTCAGATATGTTTCCAATCTGGCAGAAAACTGGTGATAGTTTTCTCCTGGAAGTAGCTTAGCAGTTCGGAATCTCTTTCTATAAGATTTAGAATTCTTTTAGTACCTGACCAGTAAAGCTTGTTTTAAGATTTCATAATCTTCCTGGTCTTCTTTTGAGAGTTTTAAATAAACATCGTATGAAACTCCCCTTAACCCCTGAGATAGCTTAAGGCTCCATTTTTCCTTTTCCAATCCATAAGTAGAGGCCAGTCTCTCATATCTATCCAGGTACGACTCAATGGCGTCCTCCTTCTCAATAAATGGATCCAGGTGAAAACTCATGGCTCCATTTGCCGTGCTGTGGTTGGAGCTACTCTCAGAGTGAGGTGAGCTAGCACCATGATTGCTAGCTGCTCCCTGGAGTTCAAGTTCCTTTAAACTGAACTCATGAGCTCTTTGTAACCTTCTTTCTTCAGCTTCCAAGATTAGTCTCTTTTCTTCTCTTTCTGCTTCTAATTTCTTAGCTTCAGCCTCAAATCTTTTGGCTTCTCTTTCTGCTTCTAATTTCTTATCATCTGCTTCCATTCGTTTGGCTTCTCTTTCAGCTTCCAATCTTTTGTCCTCTCTATCCAAATATTTGTCCACTTCAGTTGCGACATACTGGATAAGAGCATCACCTGTCAATCCTACGTCCTTTCCCTCCTGCATGATTGCAGATCGAAACTTCACCAAATAAGCCATGATGCTTACTTACCAGAGGGTATATAATTTTATCTTCACTAACCAACTAACTTAATTAAAATCAATTAATTATTTTGAACAAGACAAATCCTTAAAACCTTATGAGAGTCTCGTATTTACTTCGCACTCTATGGTACTATTATTACGAAAAAATTTCTAAGTTTTAGAATTTTTCAAAAAAATTTATTTTTACAAACTATTTGTGGCTCAAGATAGAAGAATACATAGATAGTGGCTCAGGATAAAAAATAATATCCCGCGAAAGAGCCCCCAATGTTGCGAAAGGTTTTCCCAGTATGATAATAGTGGTAGAGAAGAAGTAGAATCTCTCTCCAGAAAGGATGAAGTTCCAGTGCCCGAGAAGTACACTGGTATCACAAGTGAGTTACAGCTGTGAATACTCTGAGCTGGACAATAGATTTAGGCTTCAGAAGTATAAGTTGCTACTTTCGCTATAGTAACCCTATGTGATAATATAATTAAATTAGAAAAAGTAACTCAAAATTTAAAAGTTAAAAATTTACCAAGTCAAATGAGTACAATTTCATAATTTATTATGTACATCTATATATTCTTGTAATGAGAAATGGGTGTTGGAAGATGGTAAAATGAATGATTATTTATAGTTACAAATTAAATAATAGAAAAAGTCTTGGATTTATCTTCCACTGAAATTACACAAAAGTTTGTCACAGTATCTCTTTGATATCTCTGGCTATCTAGTTCTCATCATAGACCTTCGTTTTAGAAACTGCTCACAATGTTTGTTGGATGGATACACATAAAACTCATCTGTTATTAGCCACGTATGCTCGAGGTTCCTGAAACACACTTGAATACACAGACTATCCTTCAGCCCGCCCTATAACTACGGGGGAACTAAGGTGTTGAAGATTGGTTGACCTCTAGGCTTCAGTTAGCAGGATCAACGGTCTTCAAGTCTTTAGTTTCTCGATCAGGAATGATCATAAACATTGATCATAAAAACCTGGAACAAGAGGTAATAGGTGGCCATGGTGTTCCAACAATCTCACCATCAACTGCTGTTCATGATGCGACCATGCCTTCAGTGTTTGTATATAAATGAATGAATCATGGTAGTATGTTACAGAGATAGCATGATAAGATAATGTCTACTGTGCAGAATTAACAAAATACATGAATAAATCACATGTTATGATACATGGGTACGATATAACCTTTGCCTTCCACTCATGGATGCCAAGTCACTTATGTACTTGCTGGTATGTCGTAAGCTTCCAGGCAAGAATTAGCCATGATATATTTGGCTAACTAATTAATGGTTATGCTTCCTGACAATGCCGGTGGAGGTTATCTCTGGTTAGCGTCATTCTCTTTTTATTATGTATGATGCAATAAAATCGTAAATAAAATCTGAAATAAAATGATATTATTCATACATATATCTTTAATAAACTTACACACCCTCTTAGGATTTATAAGCTCACGGTGAGACTATATTGGTTGAAGTTAATCTGCCCTGCATGCAGCGTGAAAAATAACTTTTCTTGCAGATACTGTCTTCCAGTTTCTCACTCTGGCTTCTGGATTTGGGGTGTTTGATTTTCAACGCGCCGCTCTGTCCTTATATTTCAGTCTCTCGCCCGTACGAGAAAGCACCTCCTAAAGTCCAAAAAGATTTTCGTTTAATCTCTCGGTTTGAGGCGATTTGGGGCAATCTATGCTTTTCCTGTACTTGTTTTCTCTTCTGTTCACTACACACTTATATCCTTCCTTCCTACCTAGGTATCCTTTCATTTTCCCCATATGAGGCTTTCATTCTATCCAATTTATATTTAAATCCGTTTAGGCATGTAGTTATAATAAATTTTTAAAGATTATTAGCTAACTTTTAGCAGACGTGATGAAGGTGAAAAATATTAATTATTTTTAAAAGCATTTATATTTGAATAATATCCTTTTGGGTATAATTCATAGTCTATCTCCCTTAGTGAATTATTTTTATTTAATATTATTCCAACCAGGCATTTTCTTGTAGTTTTAAATTTAATGTCCAGTAAATGCAAACTTTTAAAGTCGGCCATTCATTCCTATATTAGCTATTTCCTACTTTCAGCAATACCGTCTGGCTTTAACCGTAATTCACATTTCCGCCGTCTTCAAACTTCAAAGCAAGATCCGCCGAGTGTTATTACTGCACTGTGTGTGTGGATGTTTGTCGCGCTACACAACAAAGCAAGAGGTACCAAATCTCGTTACAGTATGATCAAGACAGTAGGTCCCCACATGTTCCTGAAGGGTTGAGAGCTGTATGTATATTCTCCATTCATGTCGTTGCCATCAATTTTCGAGCTTCTAAAGCATGGACTGAGAGTCAGACACATTAACTGCCCTGTTTAATGTAGTTTCAGACAGCTTCTTCATGGCTCCAGTAGCTGCCTCTATCTCCATTCTCAAGCTGGAGCTTATCATGTAATAAAATTATGTAATATGAGGAGAAGCCTCTAGTGTTTCCCAGGGGCCTCTTAGGAGACAAGAAACAGAAGTGAAATCACTGCAGCTCTCAGGTGTGCCCAATGTAGTTCTTTGGGGGACCAGGGGTATCTAAGGAGACAAGAGACAAAAGTGACATCACTGCAGCCCTCAGGTGTGCCCAATGTAGTTCTTTGGGGGACCAGGGGTATCTAAGGAGACAAGAGACAAAAGTGACATCACTGCAGCCCTCAGGTGTGCCCAATGTAGTTCTTTGGGGGACCAGGGGTATCTAAGGAGACAAGAGACAAAAGTGACATCACTGCAGCCCTCAGGTGTCTTATGTAGTTCTTTGAGACAAAGAAAGAGGACTCCTGTTGCCTCAGGCAGCTAATAGTAGGCGACTAATACTAAATTGTGTATGGGGCTAGCATCCTCACGATGGAACGCAAATTGCTACAGAGACTACTTCTGCATGGCTTGATGCAGACGTCCTGCAAGTGAACCAGCTTCAAGTGGTGGCTGCATACTCCATTAAGAGCGCAAAGGGAAAATAAGAAGGTATCAGGCATGTCGTAAGTGGCTACTTGGATGAGTTGTGCATGAGGATAGGAACCTCATTATGTAAAATAATTTGCTACATGAACCATTACTGTCAGGGTGCATGAAATGCTTTGGATCTTCATGTGTGGGGGTAACCTGCATTGAAGGCCCAGAGTTGCCGGAGCGAAAGGGGGACGACTTGGAGACATCGTAAACTGTCATCGGCACATTAAGAGTTTTAATATGAACGAAGTGAATCGTAACAAACAATGGCACATTCCCACCAATTTTTTTTTTTTCGGGAAAAGACGCGCACGGCACCATGAAAACTCATTTGAACGCCCATTGAAAGAACTCGCAGGCCTTATAATTTGTGGTGCAATGTTCACATTACAAAATGATTTGTATTTATTTAATGAAAACGTCTAAATGTAATTTATGTTTAAATAAAAATGCGGACATTCAGTGTTTACATTATACACATGCCTCGCAAAAAGTATCGCCAGTACGTATACATAACTTATGAAGAGGCCAAGAGTTTTACAAGCCACCAATAAAAAACGTTGTTAATTGCCAGCTTAGCAAAGTGAAAAAAATGATAATATTTAGGATTTTTTTTTTAAATTAATGAAGAAAAATATCCCGTTCAACCTCTGATGGGTTATAATTAGGATATATATTGTTTTCAATTCCAAATAATATGAAAATCTGCCGATATGAGAAAGTGGCATCACACCTGTCAAATCATTGTAAGTAGGGACAATCACAATTGTGCGTATACATTAAATAAAAAAAATAATAAAATAAATAAAATTAAATTAAAAAAAAAAAAAACATGCAAACAAAAAAAATCAAGAAGAAACTCTGAACAAGAATAATATTAAAGTGGAGGGGTGTAAAGGCCTGGCGGTTCCAGTTATATAACTGACTTTAACAGATAATTAATTGACTTTCATCTGTTAAAAATCATAAGCATTGTAATAACAGCAACAGACCTTCACCTTCCCAGCCACTATATATTAACATTTGTTCGTGATAAATATTGTTTGACTATACTATGCATTTCCCTAGGTCTGTCTACTCTCAACACCTCTTCTATATTTATAGGTAAATTGGATGCCTGCAAATAATCCAATATTGATATTCTCATTTGTTCATACCTCTTACATTTTAACAAGAAATGTTCTATATTATTGTCTTGAAGACATACTGCACAGTAAGGTTCTTCTATTCTGAAATAGCCTTTTCCCAGCTGTAGTCTGAGAAGTTTCTTATTACTGGGAATTTTCAATTCCCTAGATATCTGACATTTTCTTGTTGGAGCCGTGAACAACTTATAAGCATGTCTTCCTTTCAGATTTTCATCCCACTCTGCTTTCCATTCATCTGTTATTAAACCTTTAATTAAGCTCTTAATCTCTGATTTACTCGTCCCTACATTTATTAGATTTTTATCAGATCTACCTTTCTTGTCTTCTTTATCTGCCTTTTCATTTCCCTCTATGCCAACATGTGAAGGTATCCAAGCAATTAAGACTGAACATCCTCTGGAATATAAGTATGTAGTAGCCAGAAATATCTCCTCTGCTATATCAGGTCTACTACATTCTCGCAAGTTTCTAAGTGCTTTAATTGTTGAAAGAGAGTCAGTTAAAACTGTTAGTTTTTTGGGAGGGTTATTAGAGAATATTTCTAGTGCTTTTAGTATTGCCACCATCTCTGCAGTGAAAATGGATGTATTTTCCGTGATGCTATATTCTTTTGCCTTTTTCCATATTGGAATATTCCTATCCCCAATTTGCCATCCTCTCCCTTGGATCCATCTGTGTAAACAGTAATGCTGTCCTTTGATATTTTTTGTATATATGTTTTGGCTGTGTTTTTAATACTTTCTATATTATTTGTTTTCTTTAAGTATGTCTGCAGGGTGGTAGTCCGTGTCTGGTTTCTTGATCTCCCAGGGTGGAATCACTGGCTTGTATTCACAACTGTTATTAATTGATGTAATTAATGTACCCAGACGGACAATTTCCTCCATACACTTCCATCCTGTAGGGTATCTAGTGGTATTCATTGGATTGGCCTGCGTTGTTAGTTGGCATCTGGTAAAAGCTGTATATGCAGGGTGAGACTTATCTAACATAACTCTGTTCATGTAATTTAGTCTTAACTCCTTTCTCCGTAATTCCAAGGGTAGAATTCCTAAAGCCACCTCTATAGCTCCCATTGATGTTGATCTGATTGCACCTGCTATTGTACATAAAGCCTGATGTTGAATTAGGATGTCTTCAAGACAATAATATAGAACATTTCTTGTTAAAATGTAAAAGGTATGAACAAATGAGAATACCAATATTTGATTATTTGCAAGCATCAAACTTACCTATAAATATTGAAGAGGTGTTAAGAATAGACAGACCTAGGGAACTGCATAATATAGTCAAACAGTATTTAACACGAACACATGTTAATATATAGTGGCTGGGAATGGGAAGGTCTAATGCTTGCTTACAATGTATATGACTTTTAACAGATGAAAGTCAATTAAATATCTGTTAAAGTCAGTTATATAACTGGAACCACCAGGAATTTACACCCCTCCACTTTAATATTATTCTTGTTCAGAGTTTCTTCTTGATTTTGTTTTTTTGTTTTGTTTTTTTCTTTTTTAAATTTATTTAACATATAAGCACAATTGTGATTGTCCCTATGTACAATGATTTGACAAATGTGATGCCACTTTCTCATTTCGGCAGTTGTTCATATTATTTGGAATTGAAAACAATATATATCCTAATTATAACCCATCAGAGGTTGAACGGGATATTTTTCTTCATTAATTAAAAAAAAAAAATATTAGAATTCGCACACTCCACAACAGATTGGGATACCATTTGTTCAACAAGTGGTAATATTCAGACTTCGCACACCCCACAACAGATTGGGATACCATTTGTTCAACAAGTGGTAATATTCAGACTTCGCACACCCCACAACAGATTGGGATACCATTTGTTCAACAAGTGGTAATATTCAGACTTCGCACACCCCACAACAGATTGGGATACCATCTATTCAGCAAGCTGTGACCGGATGGTTACACTGGACAGTCTCGCTGCCCAATGATCTGTTCTTCTATACGTCTGTGTAGCATTATATCAGATTTGTGTATTGACATTCATTCAAACAACATTTGCATGATAAAGAACGCCTTGATTTGAATTAGACTCTTTTTGAGACATGTCAGTTTTTCATGTTTTATTCAACAACCCCATGGTGTATTTACAAGTAACAGAAAATATGAGTGGGGCACATCTCTCCGCCCGTTGACAATTCCATCCTTAATAGTTTCACTGAATACAAATTCTTCATCTTCAAAATCTTTTCATCTTTACGAGTGGTCATGAAAAATCATCTTAATGTCAAAATTATTTCACTGAAATGGTCTCCGCGCTCTTCTCAAAATGTGTAAGTCTGGTTATATTAACTTGGTCTACCACCAGGGAATAGCTCTTTTTCCTAGACTATGATATCTCTTTATCGTTTCAGATATGCTTCAAGATGATTTCACAGAAAGTCACTGGCCAACACGTGGCACTTTACTATTTTCTGCCGCCTACGAAAAAGTTCACAAAATTCGAGGCGCATTATTCGATTCATTAGAGTGTCACTTTGAAACACTACATATCCGCCGATGGTCTCTTGTACTTGCGATATAAGCGGGATTATCTGTGATAGAATCTATAAGCTGTATGTGATTCTCGTTGCTAGTCTTCTCTATACTTGTCAGTCGACATCTGGTTACCTCAGACCATGGTCTTTGACAGATCCATGTGCACTGACTGTCAACGATCCCATCTTTGGATGAGATACGAGAGTATATGTGTCTCGTGGCTTTACCTTGGAACTTCCACGTGACTGCTGGTCTTCCGTTTGTCCACCTAGAAGAGTTCCTTACTAAATGGCAACTCTTTGACTCATTATTTTATCTCAATAATAGTTCCAGTCATGCCCCTTATATTACTAACTCATTATTCCCAGTTAACTCTGTCACGATCTTAATTCCGGTGACAAAGCTAAAGATATGAACTACTGATGAGTGTAACTGGGACACCGATACAATGACTACTGAACATCTACTTCACAGGTGCCCAACATATGCGAAACAGAGAAAGCGCATATGGCCGTCACCAGTATCAATCCTGGGAAAACTCTTCGGAGATGTCAAAAGCCTGAGACTGACCACTGCTGTCTTTGAACATATTCGTGTCGACGTCTGAAAGTGAACGAAGCAGAAGATATTTATATATACTGAAGAAAATTAAAAACGCACCACTATTATATATACTGATGCCGAGAAGCTGGAAGAAAAAGTGTGGGAATGGATTTTCCCCGTGTTTGTCATGAGGTAGGGAGCGAATGGCTGCTGGAATGGAAAGTGCATGATTCAACCCAAGGGTTTGTGTACAGACTACATGAAAACAATGAAAGTTACACGTGCAACACGATTCCCAACAGCTATGACCCTGAAAATGTGTACGCGTTGTGGCAGTATACTCGGTATAAAAAGGCCGTTGAGACAAAACACCCAGTACATGTGCTTCAAATGCCACGACTATCTGAAAACGACCGCCAACGAGCCATTGGTATGTTGGAGACCGGAATGAGCTCGCGGGCCATTGCCAGAAGGATGAATTGCCACCACAGCACTATTGTACGTCTCAATGAACATTACGGAACCACTGGCAGTGCCCGGGATAGACTTCGGAGTGGCCAACCACGAGTTACTACCCCTGCGCAAGATCGTCATACTGTGCTGAGTCACCTAAGGAATCGTTCTCTCCCGGCAAGTCAAACAGCAAGAGCAATAGTGGGTAGACGTGGGCAAGTCTCTCGAATGACAGTCATACGACGACTCAGAGATACAGGCCTTACTGCAAGACGACCTTATGTTGGGCCAAACTTGACTCACAGACATCGTCAGCAGCGCCTGCAATGGGCAGAGAAACATTTGGACTAGTCTGCAATGGAATGCTGTCCTATTCACAGACGAGAGCAGATTCAACATATCCTTTGCTGATGGACGTATGCGGATTTGGCGACGGTGTGGACAGCGCTTTGCAGATTGCTGTGTTCGTCAGCACAACCGATTTGGAGGTGGCAGTATTCACATTTGGGGAGGATTCAGTTTTCACCATCGCTTGCCTCTTCACGTCTTCTGTGGAAATGTTAATGCTGTGACATATCGAGATGAGGTTCTGGATGCATTGGTTGCTCGTTCGTTCACAAATTATCCAGACTTGCAGCTTCTCCAGCAGGATAACGCACGTGCGCACACCGCATGCATTACGCAGCAATATCTACAGCAGCAGAACATTGGGACGATTGATTGGCCTGCCCTATCACCAGACATGTCCCCTATAGAACATCTGTGGGACGAGCTTGGACGCAGAGTCTACAGGCAAGGTTCTCCAGCTAATCTGCAACAGCTCGAAGCTGCTCTTACACGTGAATGGGACTTGATTCCCAGGAATTTCCTTCAGAGACTTGTGCGTTCCATGCGGAGCCTCTGCCAAGCTTGTTTGCAAGCACATGGTGGACATACCAGATACTGAGGATAGTGTGAATAAATTTTTTTATTGGTTGCATTTTTGGGTTTTTTCCCTTGCCTGCACAGAATGCAATGAATTTCATAACAATCAAATGTACAAATTAATGACCAGCATGGATTCATAGGAAAATGAATAAAGATTCCAAATATGTAAACTTGTAAACACTTATATTGACATTTCACACTCTGTTCCTGGATTATACAGGTGGTGCGTTTTTAATGTGCTTCAGTATATATCTATCTTAGATTTATCCATGACATTAGAGAATGAACAGGTTTCATGAAAGCTTGTAGACAAACGGATCTATACACTACAATATACATTGGTTAATAGATCATCACAATTAATAGTTTTAAGAGGATGAAATAAATTTTAGGGAAGCACATGTCCCAGTTGGAGCTGCGGTAGCATAGTGGTTAGTGCACTGGCTTCTTAGCTCCGTGGTCTATGGTTCGATCCCCAGATGAGGTGGGATTTTTGTAGGCCGCAAACGGCTCCTGGGTCGACCCAGCCCCAAATGGGTACCAGAGCAATTCTGGGAAGGTTAAGCCGGCCGGCGTGATGCTGACCACATCACCCTTAGTGTGCCGACGGTCAAGAAAATATGGGCCTAACACCATATTCCCAATAGGCCTCAATATGCGTGTAACGGGATCCTTGACCTTTTTTACATGTCCCAGTTGCCCCGTGGAGTCCCCGGGTGTCTCTGATGAGACAAAGAAAGAATAGAAGTACTGCTCCATCAGGCATGTCGTACAAGGCTACTAATGTGAGGTTGTGTATGAGGCTGACAACCTCATCATGTCGTACAAGCCTACTAATGTGAGGTTGTGTATGAGACTGACAACCTCATCATGTCGTACAAGGCGACTAATGTGAGGTTGTGTATGAGGCTGACAACCTCATCATGTCGTACAAGGCGACTAATGTGAGGTTGTGTATGAGGCTGACAACCTCATCATGTCGTACAAGGCGACTAATGTGAGGTTGTATATGAGGCTGACAACCTCATCGTGTCGTACACGCCTACTAATGTGAGGTTGTGTATGAGGCTGACAACCTCATCATGTCGTACAAAGCGACTAATGTGAGGTTGTGTATGAGACTGACAGCCTCATCATGTCGTACAAGGCGACTAATGTGAGGTTGTTTATGAGGCTGACAACCTCATCGCGTAAAACACATTATTACAGAAACACCGCAGCATTAGCAGGTTTCCTGCAAACAGACTAGCAGCAGTGGTGGCTCCATGCTACATAAGGAGGAAAAAAAAGGAAAATGAAGATGTAAGGTTTATTTGGAATGTTTCTTGTGTTGTTTTAATTTTTGTAAAAAGGTTATGATAAAAGACTTCGTAATTAATTAGTCGGAATTAATTCCACTGGCTTTTTTCAGTTCTCCCCCCACGTCATTTTTGACGGGTTGCTCCGTAGCTTCATGACCAATGCACCAGATAAGTTTGACTACAAATATCCAAGAAAGGTGAAATAGTGTGCCCAAGAAAGGTGAAATAGTGTGCCCAAGAAAGGTGAAATAGTGTGCAAAGGAATGAAAAGACCACAGGAGAATTAGTACCAGCACATGGACGTGCAGCAAAAAAGAGCACATCATTCATTCCGTCAATTTTTCATCCCGGATACTTGCTCGCGTCTAATAATTCACTTCACATTTCTTTACCCACAATCCCATTTTTGCAGCCAATGTACTAGGCGTCTCCCTCCTATCGCTGTCCCCACCAGCACTTCAGGGAAAGAACGGTAATTTCTTAACCCCCCGCCTCCCATCCCCGCTTACAATATTGTCAGCTTTAAAGCAGCATTTAACCCATCGCCAGCTAACGACCATGCCACCAGGTCTGGCTAGATCACAGTAAACTTATTTAACTGCCCAGTCATGATCCAAATACCACGCGCGGTAACACAACCCACACAAAAAAGTTATTGGAGAAAAGATTTCTCAATAAAACGTACAAACAAGTACACACGCGTTACCAACCAGACGTTTAGGAGGATTCCAGTAAGCAGTCAGTTCTTGTTGGCGATCATATGTTATGACGTAATAGGCCTGATGAGTTTTTTTTTTGTTTTTTTTTTTTGGTGGGGAGGAACAGTGGAGGGGTTTGCTTGGAAAATGACTTCGTTTCTGAGTAAAACAGAAGGATGATGAGGGGGAAAAAATGTTCTTGGCTTAATTATTCAGATGTGGGTCATTCCTAGGCCGCAATTTTAGTTTGGCGTGAGCTGCAAAGACGCTCATCCCAGGAATTTGATTGGTCCGGTTGCTTAGCAACTGAACCATTAGAGACATGGGATTACTTCTCTACGCAGGGGGGATATTGGGACGTGACGAGTTTGGCGGCCACTGTACCCCTCCTCTCCAGGTCCAATTTTTTTAGCATACATCGGGTCTTGTAATATGATATGATTGCCCTCTATGTTTTTTAAAAGAAACTAGAGTGGAAAGAATTTAAATGGCTTCTCTTGTCTGGCCAAATTTTACCCTGCCTTATTTTATTGTTTTATTCTAGTTTATAATTAGTGTTAAAATGATAGAAGCCGACCAGTGGCGGATTGTGAGTTTAAGCCAGGGGAATGTTGCACATAGGGAGGGGGTACTGTGAATAGCTATTTAACACATAACAATATTGATTGGTATAAATGTACAATATCATATAATTTCTAGCTGTCTGTGTAGTTTATTTCTTTTTTCACGTAAAAAAAACCCCTTGTATTACAATCTGAAACTCAGTCATCATCACCATCATCGTCATCACCACAATCATCATCACTATCATCACCATCATCAAAACCACCATCATCACCTTTACCATCATCACCATCATCATCATCACCATCATCGCCTTCATCACTACCATCATTACTATCATCATCACCATCATCATCATCATCGCCTTCATCAACGTTACCATCATCACCATCATCATCATCACCATCATCATCTGCGACGATATTTTAGTTGTATCCTTTTTTCCTCTTCTTCCTCTTTCTCTCTCCATTTATTTCTTCATTTTATGCACATAAACCTGTGCCCCGTCAGCCCTCAATCGTCGGTTGAACTATGTTCATACTGCGATAGCGTTATTTCACGGCTAGTTGAACATCCTTAAGGATTAATTGTAATCACGTAAGTTGTTGAACCAGATTTGACTTCATACGGTCCACGGGAAAGTGACTGAGACCTTTTCACGTAACTATTTTCGCCCTACCCAGACGTAGAGATTAAACACATGCGGTGGTGAATACTTATCGCGACAATACTGAGTCAGACCACAAAGGAAGACCAAATTGTTTGTCTGTGGTCAGTGATATGTTGTCCACTTATCTGTCTGGTGACTGAAATCAGGGCAGGTAAGAATTGCGTAAGCATTTCTGCCCCGATTTTGGTAATGATAATTATATATTAAAGCCAAAATGGGCGCACAGATTAGCGATGGCAAGATTTGAGGGATAAGTTTGCAGATGGGTTCATCAGCGTGTATAAGAGTAAATGGAAAGAACATAGCCATATATGGTTATGCTTCATTGTATGACAGGATATTCTTAGAATATCTTACATTATGAGGGTGAAAGTAATATGTACAGCCCCTAACCACTAATTTCTAGCTCAGGGATTGGATCAATTGAGAGCAGGAAATAGACATTCGTTTCAATTGGAAGTTTTGAAGGAAAATGCCATGTGGAGGCTTGGAGGAAAAAGGAAATATAACCTAGCAAATTCGGAGGCTAAAACACACTGCGTTCCAAAATCGTAAAAGTAGACAGCTCGGACTGAAATCAGGAAAGAGCTGAATTTAGGATTCTGAACTATTAGGAACGGAAAACACGTATTGGAGCACCTTTTGCTTAACAGTGTGACGAGATGGTAAATATATATAGGTGTATCTAGATGATACCAGGTGATAGTGCCAGATAATAGTTCTGAACTACAAGAACTACCCCAGTCTCAGAAAAGAGCACTGGTGTAGGGATGGCACAGGTTATAGTTTGTAATCCCTGCTTCTAAATTGTTACTAATGTTAATGTGTCTAAGACTTAATTGCACTTCCTCATGGGCTACTAGACTGCAATGTCTCAGACCAGGGTTCTGTACTAGTTGATGGGGTGACACACAATGATGAACTCTTTATTGATGTTCCCATGCAGTAGGGATAACAGCAAAACGAGTGGACACCGCTGTAGTGCTCCGTGACAAATATGCAGGATAACACTTGGAGTTCCCACTTCTGAGTTCTATATGTTGATCGAATCGAACCTGAAACAACACAGAGCCTGTGGATAGCATCTTCTTATGATATCCACAAGACTATTGTGGTGGGTGTGAGTGTCATCTGAATATGCATATGTATGATATGCAAACATGTGATTGTTACCTGGTCAGTATTACAGGTGTCTACTTGTAGCAAATGTAATTTTTGCTGGGGAGGTTAAGATGTTATTCCTAACAAGAAAGATAGTTGTGTCTGTGTCAACTGAGTGAGGTCAAGCACATGTAGGTCCCTGACTCTAAAAAAGATGATGATGATGATGATAATGATATATTATATCAGGGAACCTAACGCTACCTCCCTAGATCTCACACAGTCCGTATTTTGATTCTAGTGGCTGGTGTATGATGTCTCTAGTGTCTAGGGGTGAAATGAAAATGATGGTACATCAACACAATACACTTTAATTCACTATAAGAAAATAAATAAGACTGTGGTTAAAGTTTCTTTTAAAATTGGAATGTTTTTTCTTTGTACAATTTAATCTGCCTGTCCCGCCATCTCTTTTGGACAGGTCTTTGAAAATGAGGAAATACATTTACATATAATGCTTTAACAAAAAAAATATGGACTCTTGGTCCTATGAATGTAATGTTATTATATAGAGTTCCTGTAGGTATATTCACAGACTAAAGCTTTAATAACTGCTAGTGATAGTCATTGGTTATGAGGAGCTGTCGTATTCGTCATTCCCCATATAATTCAGTTTTATTTTGTTAAGAACCAGTTTATTATGCTGAAGTGTCAGATGTCCCAGCTGTTAACGTGTCACCTGGGATTCTTGGTATGACGATAATAAGTCAGGATGTCGTTGTAGATATAATAGATCAGCACCCACTCACAAGCTCCTTCAGGCTATCAGCTGACAGCAACTTTTAAATGGAGACTTTTCACTTTTTACTCACTCATCAGGTTTCCTGTCACCGGATGGTAACAGGAAATAAAAACTCTGCAATAAAAAGACACCCTGGCCTTTTCATATCTGATCACAACTTCTTATCCCTATGTATAGATGAAGGTATGGGGTCAGCCTCGTGTGCATTCATGTGCATCAGCCCCTAATTATATGACTCACACCTTTCTGTGACCACACCTCAGGTCCCTATGGCAGATACGCCACTGTACGTTTACCTAGTTTGCTTCAATACAATAACGTGGAGTAACCACATCTCCTTTTATATGATTTTCCTTTTCTTTTCTAACTTATAAACGCTCTAGGCATGTTAAAGAGTGTTCGTGGAACACTGAGGCTTCCTAACATCTTCCAATACAAAATTATTAATACAAAATCATAATAATATGCAACAGTCAGATACAGTTCAATGTGAGGACTCAATAATGTTTGCTCCCGGCATGTCCTTCACTTTTCCCCATAGCAGTATCTAACTTGTGCAGTTTTAATCAAGCATGTAAATACATAAAGCATTCTTACCACTAGTTCAAAGAAATATGTCACAAATAACGATGACTGGCAAAGAATATGGCCTCAGTTTTGCTCTGCCTCGTCCAGATTGTGAATTAGTAGTTAATTTTACAATTTATCACATCTGCTCTCAACGTAGTTGTTTGTATAAAATTTTCTAGTCAAATGGCCACGAGACCACTATGCCTCTTGCCAATATCTATTAGAGCCGACCAATGAAAGCAGGCACTACTACAACTTTTTGAATTTAGTTTGAAAAACAAAACCAAAACTCCAAACAAACTATGTGCCTCTTAGTCCATTGGTCAGTCTGCGTTAGTTATGCCAATAGAAAAAGATGTTTAGTTTTAGTTACATTTTCCTATTCCCCCCCCCCCCCCTCCTTTTTCCTCCTATACTCTTATACCAACCAATAGAATTTGAATTACTCCGATGCCTCTTTTTTTAAACTAGCGTCCCCAATAACGTTATGTGTAACGAGCAAGAACAACAGTCTGTCCGACCAAGCGTTCTTAGACATATCGTATTTTCTCAATAACTTGGCTAATACTTGGACTACCATATTTTTGCTCAGGGGACACTAAGCTATTCTACTATATGATTTTTATGGTCAGTTTCATTATGGTTTAGATTTTCAATTTTGTCACTGTCAATCGTCAAATATAACTTTTACAAAAGTCGGCCATCTTTCCCCCCCACCCCCCCCTCCCGTCTCTATCATTATTCAAATAACCAATTCGTTTGAGTGACGTTAGAATTTTACCGTTAGGATGAAATGGAAAACTGTCTGTGTGTTTGTCTCTGCTGGCTTTGCCCACAGCGTGTATATATTAAAGAGACTGCTTGCAGAGCGAAGAGGGGTTTTTCAAAACTTTGGTAGTGTTGGCGTTAATTATTACAATCGTCTCGTTCTTACTACTGGGAAATGTCCGAATTATTACAAATTTTAGTGTTAAAGTTAACATATTACGTTAATTCAAACTTTTCCCACCGTTTCGTGCCGCAGATCGGCGAGATGTTAAAATGTTTATTGTACGTTTCTAAACCGAAACTAAAAGCGTGTTAGATTTTACGGCGGGTCATTTTCTTAGCATTTCCACTGCACAAAAGGCAGCGCTCTACTGGCGTTGAAGATGAAAATAGTCAGACACCTGATGGCTGGTGTAATTATTATTATAGGACTAAAATCTTACTGAAATAAGCGATTATCTCACAGATTTCGCTACACACCTCCCTTCCTAAAACATGCATCCATTGCAGGTTACTATCTGTGAGATAACTTAGCGCAAATGAAGTCCTACATTTCGTTCTGACTTTCATCACACGGATGTCTACTCAAAAAATCTGCACCGACGTTCTGAGGGCCGGGAATATATTCAATCAAAAATGAATATGGCTGTAATAATAATAACCATCTTAATAATCTGGCATTTTCATGCTTGGCTTGTGATAGGAATACGAGAGGTGAATGATCTGTTTGGACCACAAATGTCCTGCCATATAGATAAATCTGGAATTTTTTTATAGCCCATATTAACGCCAAACATTCTTTCTCACTTGTTGAATAATTTTTTTCCGCCTTGTTCAACTTGCGGCTTGCATAAGCGACTGGGTTCAATTCCCCATCTTGTGAGGAGGACCTTTGCAACAATGTAGCGCCCAGGCCCACATTGCTTGCGTCACTTCTCATGACAAATTCTTGATTCAAGTCAGGCAATTGCAATACTGGCCTGCTTGTGAGTTTTTCTTTTAACTCCTGGTAAGCCAATTCACACTGTGCTGACCAGTTTATTGTATCAGGTTGTCCCTTTCGAGTTAAATCCGTCAGAGGAGCACATATAGAATTAAAATGTTTAATGTACTTTTGGTAGAAACCACACAACGACACAAAAGATCGCACATCTTTGTTTGTGGCCTAGGTGCTCTTTTCAGTTTCTCCAGATTCTTGGGGTCAGGGGTCATGCTACCCTGATGTACTGTATGTCCCAAGAATTCCAACTCTTTACACCCAATACAACATTTTGTTGGTCTAGCAGTCAAGTTAGCCTCTCTGAGTCTATCAAACAGCATATTCAAAGAGGTAACATGTTCCTCAAAAGTTTCAGTAGCAATGAGGATATCATCCATGAAATTCGAGATACATGGATTTTTCAGGGGATCCAACAATTTTCGCATCATCCTAGAAAACACACTCGGGGCATTTTTCAACCCAAACGGTAGCATGTTGAACTCATAATGACCCTCCGAGGTGCTAAAGGCTAAGTAAGGTTGAACCTCAGGCTTTACTGGAATTTGATAATAGCCTTTGCTAAGATCCACCTTGGAAAAATATTTTGCCTTATTCAGCCTGGCAAAAAGTTGAGTAGTATCAGGTAATGGATCCACCTGATCTTCTGTGACAGTATTCAGTTTCCTGTAATCTATGCACAGTCTATGTTCTCCCGATGGTTTCCGCAACAAAACCACACAGGAACTATAAGGAGACTCACTGTGAGAAATAATCCCTTCTTGTAACAAATAATCTATCTCCTCTTTCAAAGCTTTTTCCTTAGCGAACGGAATAGAATAAGGCCTCATACAGATGGGTGTTGGGTATAGTAGTTTCATATCATATTCCAACAAATTTGTGTGCCCCGGCTTATCCGTTAACACGTCTGTATGCTTCTCCAGGACCTTTTGAATTCTCTCCCTGTCCTTTTGTCAGGTGATTACTGATCTTCACCTGTTCAAACGTTTCACTGGGCTTCAGTGGACATTCAAATGAGGTGAGAGGTTCATTTTTCATTTCGGTTGCAATTGACAAGGCCATTAAGTGTGTTCCTTCCTGGATTTGTCTGTCCAGATATTTCTTCAAAAGGTTCACATGATAGACCTTTTCCTTTCCCTTCTTGTCTATCTTATAATTTGTTCTGGATACCTTTTCCAAAACTGTATATGGACCTTGCCATCCGATCTGCAGTTTATTGTTGCTGTCTGGTAATAGAAGAAGCACCTTCTCCCCTACAGCAAGCTCCCTATCCTTCGCTTTTTTGTTATAATAAGCAGCATGCTTTTTCCTGGCTTGTCTCAAATTTTCATTTGACAGTTTCCAACTAGTTTTTAAACGAGTGGTCAGTTCGTTAACATATTGGCATGATGAGGTAACAGTCTCTTCTGCCTTCTCATCTGTCCACGTCCTTAACAATGTTACATATGGACTTTTAATTTTTCTGACATATTTTTCATAATACTGGAAGCCTTGTGTTGAGGACGTTTCTTCCTTTTGTCATCACACAAGAATCTACCACTACCTATTCGTTTCCTGGGGTTTTCTCCCCACTTTAAGTTTATTGTGAGAGATCTTCTCTCTCTTTTACCTTCACCCAGTTCACATAATTCCGGCCGAGGGACTGTTGGCTTATTCTGGGGTAAAACCACTTTTTGTTTTCGACACAGAGTTGCCATTTTAATACATTCAAGTGAAGACTGTGTGTGAAAAGGGGGTTCCCATTCCACGTTGTCTACTTTATTACACTTATTTTTATTTCCAGGCCTAAGTTTGCCCCGTGGCGTGTCTAGGTCCTGAACAGTTTTACCACGTGTGGGTGTTCCCTCGTGAAATTGGCCGCAGTTCTCCACAAAATTCTCAATAACTATCTTTACATCTGGCCAATAATAATATTTAGAAACGTTTTGGCAGATGGTACCTATTTTCTCATGGTCACCATCTTTCCCAACATGTAAGCTCCTTATTACATCTGCCCTATATGCCTTAGGAAGTACCAACTGTCTGTGACGATTGGATCCAGTTCCGGACTTTCTATACAACAATTTGTTCTTCATATAATAATCCCCTTTGCTTGGAGGTGTGTGGCATTTAGGTAATTTCTTAAGCAAGGCTTGAGTGTCCTATCTTCAGCCTTTGCCTTCCTCATCTCCTCTGGATGAGTATTTATTGGCTCATCTTCTTCCTTTCTGGATTGTGTACGGGTCTGGGCTGCTGCCAGGACCACAGGTCTCTTGGGATTCCCCAAGAAGACATAACGACATCCCGATATCAGTGGGTAAATGGGTACATCTATCACTGCTGCTCTGATTATTCCTTCCACATAGCGAGTTTTCACTGTTATCCTTGCAATGGGAAGTTTCATGAGTGGTAGGTCATTGGTCGCCCCTTGAATCTCCACTGTTTCTGTGGTATACTGATCCGGGTTCACCAAGTGCGCACTCACAACAGAATCAAAATCCAAACAGGTATCGTAAAGGCACCTAATTGTGACTCCATTACATACCACGTCCTCACATACTGGGGGATAATAAGGTTCCTGCTGTCCAGTAGGTTTTACCTTTTCTTACTTTTTCCCCAACTTCATCGCAGCACATCCAGAAGGTGTCCTTGTACAAAATTTGGTGTCATGACCCTCTCTCTTACACCATTTACAATAGTATCTTCCTTGAAAAGGGGGTTTTCTTTCCTCATATTTCCTGTCATTGAACTGTGAGTTTTTATGTTTATTATCATTGCGTGGCCTATCAAAATTTGGCTTAAACTTGTTACCCTGATCTTTATTATCAAATCTATTTGAGTGTTGTGGGGCCCTATAATTATCTATATACTTCTTTTTGGCGCCAGCTACCTCTTCCTGGGCTGCCTGATACCTCTCAGCGACATTAAGTAACCCCCCAGCCTCTCTGCACCCTGTTCCATGAGAAACTTTCTCAAGTCTGGAGCCATGGACTCTCTCAATTGCTCAATAAGGATCATTTCTTTAAGATCTTGGGTTTTCCCCCAGAGCAGTCAATTTTTCCAAGTAAGTCTCTAACCATGCAGAGAACTGGCGATAAGTCTCACCCGACAGTAGCTTGGCATTTCTAAACTTTTTCCTGTAAAATTCACCATTCTTTTCGTATCTTAACAATAGAGCCTGCTTTAACATGTCATAATTGTCTTGGTCATCATTGCTCATTTTGGAAAAAAACTTCATAAGCTGTTCCCCGAAGACCTTGGGATAACTTCAAGCTCCATCTTTCTTTTTCTAGCCCATAAGTTGTAGCTAATACCTCATTCCTACTTAGATATGATTCAATATCATCATCTCTCTCAACAAAATAATCTAAGTGAAACCCCATAGCTGAGTTGGAGGCCCCCTGACTAGCAGTAATATCAGAGGTAGAGAGGCTGTGATCATTTTCAGGAGCCTGGCCTTGCAACTCCAACTCCCTTAGTCGCAACTCATGCTCCCTCTGCAACATTTTATCTTCTGCTTCCCTTTCTAATCTATTATCTGCTGCTTCCCTTTCGGCAGCCAATCTCTTTTCTTCTGCTTCCCTTTGCAGTCGTTTTTCTTCAGCCTCCCTTTCTAATTTTTTCTCCTCAAACTGGAGCCTCTTGATCTCAGCCTCTCTATCAGCCTCTAATTTCTTCAACTCGCTAGCATCTTCTAACTGCATTCTCCTCTCTTCAGCTAACCTATGTTCTCCCCTAGCAATAAACTTATCACATTCTGAGGTGACGTAGTCAATTAAAACTTGACCCTCCATATTCATCTCTTTGGCAATCTGCACAGCAGCAGAGCGAAACTTGGCCAAATCCGCCATCTGATAAATACTAAAATGTTCTAAATCAATTTCTAAAACAAGTACAACTTTAATTAATTAATCCAGGCTCTGACACTTCATCAATTCCCAAATCTTGGGCAATATTAATAATGGGGATTCCCTGGGTAAATAGAAATGTTGTTATAGCTAAGTTGATAAACTCTTAATACAAGACCCTTGCCCTGAGCAAGAGACATGCTGAGAAATCTGAAGCTCGCTCGAACATCACCAGAGTTAAATACTGTGTTGTTGTGTTGCTCGTGGTTCGAGTATGGAATGTCAACTTGACCTACGCAGTGGTGTGTAGACATAGATGGAGTGTATAATGTGCGAATGATAGGAAGAGTTCGTGGTGTTGACAAATGTTCTTTTCTCACACTCATGTATGGCTGGAAGTCATCGACACCAACGACTGTGTACCTTTACTAAAGTTTAATTGGACGTACACACTCGACAGCACAGATAGTGACAAATCACAGGTTGGCATAATACATCATGGTACAGTGGATAAATGGTCTTGCAATGTTATGTTACATGGGCACTCATGTAGAATAATAGTATAATGGACTGTCAGTAGCCAAGCACTCAGTATTGCCCATATATATATATATCAACTGAGTTTACTGACAAAGCACGTCAGATTATAAACAATATCCAAGATGGCTTCTAGACCTAATCTCGTCTAGCGAAGATTCCTTAACATAATGTCCAGCACAGATTTTTCCATATAATTATATTTGTTACGTGCAGTCTTTGATATCTTACAATATTATACATTGGTATACTTGTTATGTTCGCAAATATTTTGTAAACAAAATAGGTAATTTTTTAGTGCTTAAGGGAAAGTCATTATTGAGTTACTTCCCTTGAAAGTTGTGCCGTCTCTTCGATCGAACTCCGCGGATGAATCCAGTTTTCTGCGATTTATTCTTTGTTTGGGTAATAATAGATTGTTCTTGCTTCAGAATATCTATGGCCTGAATTTATGTGTATTGTTTGTCTGAGTAGGACGAGTCTGTCTTATATCTGTATATCTTTACATATCTAAGTCGAACTATATGTTCTGTTGTCTCTAGAGAGGTCAAAGGCTATTCGGCGGATGTGTCGCTAGAGAGTGGTGTGATTTGGCTTCGTCCTGATGGGGACTGTGTTTTCCTATGTCGGCTTGTCGCCGAAAAAAGTGATCTCAGTATTGGTGGGGAAAGTGATAGTCGTCTAGACCTATCGTGTATGCTTTACCCCAGTGTTTATTCGTATTGCCAAGGAATGGCAGAATCATATTTCTGATACCAAGGTAATAAAAGATACTCTTGTGAACTCTCTCGTTCGAAGCCACCATTTTCGATAGGTACGATTTGAATGTCTAAGAGAATATATTTGACTCGATGGAAAACGACTTCGATTCCTAGCAGCACTATATCCTGTAGAATGCAGTCAATTGTTCATGATCAAATCTACAGAGCAATGAAATGTTTTATGAATGACTAACTTTAGGACAGATTCATTATCTGTATCCAAACGTGAGTGACTGCTCACGAGTGAAGCCATCTTGGAACCAAACATGTAGTGACTTTCAAGAAGAGAAAAGGGATGCCCGTATTATCGCTTGTTTAGTCCAGAGATCACTGCTACACATGAGAACCCGTTATTAGCGGTTCAATATTATTATATGGAAAAATATGTGCTGAACATTATGTTGGAGAATCGTCGCTAGACGAGATTAGGTCTAGAAGCCATCTGAAATATTATTTATAAGCTGACGTGCTCAGTCAGTGAAGTCAGATGATATATATTTATGGGCGATACTGAGGGCTTGGCTACTGACAGTCCTTTATACTATTATTCTACATGAGTGCCCATGTAACATTGCAAGACCATTTATCCACTGTACCATGATGTATTATGCCAACCTGTGATTTGTCACTATTTGTGCTGTCGAGTGTGTACGTCCAATTAAACTTTAGTAAAGGTACACAGTCGTTGGTGTCGATGACTTCCAGCCATACATGAGTGTGAGAAAAGAACATTTGTCAACACCACGAACCCTTATTATCATTCGCACATTATACACTCAATCCATGTCTACACACCACTGCGTAGGTCAAGTTGACATTCCATACACTACAGTGGAGCAAACAACACCATAGAGATCTTATCAACTGATGATGATGATGTCTGCTTCCATCCACTTATGTCTATTTTTAGGTGGATATCATTAACTGGAATAAACAGAGGGGACTTTATCAATATTGAACCGCTAGCAATGGGTTCTCATGTGTAGCAGTGATCTCTGGACTAATCAAGCGATAATACGGGCATCCCTTTTCTCTTCTTGAAAGTCACTACATGTTTGGTTCCAAGATGGCTTCACTCGTGAGCTGTCACTCACGTTTGGATACAGATAATGAATCTGTCCTAAAGTTAGTCATTCATTAAACATTTCATTGCTCTGTAGATTTGATCATGAACAATTGACTGCATTCTACAGGATATAGTGCTGCTAGGAATCAGAATCGTTTTTTTCATCTAGTTAGATGTATCCTCTCAGACGTACAAATCATCCCTACCGAAAAACGGTGGCTTCGTACGAGAGTTCAAAAGAGTATCTTTATTACCTTGGTTTTCAGAAATATGATTTTGCCATTCCTTGGCAATAAGAATGAACACTGGGGTAAAGCATACACGATAGGTCTAGATGACTATCACTTTCCCCAAAAACCACTGAGATCACTTTTTTTCCCGGCGTCCAGCCGACATAGAAAAACACAGCCCATCATCAGGGCGAAGCCAAAACACACCTCTCTCGCGACACATCCGCCGAACAGCCTTTGACCTCTCTAGAGACAACAGAACATATAGTTCGACTTAGATATGTAAAGATATACAGATATAAGACAGATTCGTCCTACACAGACAAACAATACACATAAATTCAGGCCATAGATATTCTGAAGCAAGAACAATCTATTACTACCCAAACAAAGAATAAATCGCAGTAAAACTGGATTCATCCGCGAGTTCGATCGAAAGAGACGGCACAACTTTCAAGGGAAGTAACTCAATAATGACTTTCCCTTAAGCACTAAAAAATATCTATTTTGTTTACAAAATATTTGCGAACATAACAAGTATACCAATGTATAATATTGTAAGATATCAAAGACTGCACGTAACAGTCTTACCACACCTCCCGGGAAAAAAAAAATGGAACATTTTTTTTCTTTTTGAAATACATCTAGGAGCAACGTACAATAGGCTCACAACGCATGAATAATGCGCAGATGAAAATATCAGGAATACATATAACGCCTAATATGAGGCTAAGTCGACTTATGGAGCGACTGGTGAGAATGTGTCTCATAAACTGAGAGAAATTATTTCTCTATAAGTATATTTTTCCAGGAAGGTGTCATCAAAGTATAATACAATTCTGGCAATTACACGATGCCTAAAAAATCATACCATCATTTCGTATTAGATATCTTAAATTTATGATTTATGAAGAAAAAATCATCAAAGCACAGCGGTGAATAAACATCAATGAACCGCTATGTAGTGATACAATCATTATATTATTAAATTACAAATTTGTATCTATCATGATATAGAAAAGGAACTACTATAGAACTAGACATATCAAGAAGTCTAAGCCCTAATAGTTATGTGGAATCATGTGGGCATCTTGACAGAATGTCTGCCATCACATTATCTGATCCACGAATAGCTCGCACAGAGAAATGAAAAGGTTGAAGAGCAATTGCATATAAAAAAATAGCAGTAAGAGCTTTTTGGTCGGTTTCTACTATGAAATGTGCGCCCAGAAGGAATCTCTGTAGTTTGAGGATCGACCAAACCATAGCTAATAGCTCACGGTCTAAAACCGAATAATTCCTTTCTGCCGCATTAAGTTTTCTGGAAATATACATTACAGGATGCAGAGTTCCAGAGTACTCTTGCATTAGTGCCGCTCCAATCCCAGTGGATGAAGCGTCACTACGAAGAACGAATGTTTTATCTTTAGTGGGTAGCACTAAAATAGGTGGTGTTGAAAACAATGTTTTAATCTTATCCAGAGAGCATTGGCATTCCTGAGACCAGTGGACCACATTAGGCGAACCTTTCTTTAGAAGTGTTGAAAGAGGTGCCATGATAGAGGATAGATTCTGAATGAATCTGCCATAAAATTGAATAAGACCTAACAGACTTCTCACCTGTTTTTTAGTCTTAGGGATTGAGATGTTAAGTATCTTACTAGTATTATGGTCCTCTGTCTTTAGGAAACCATGACCAACTCGGTGGCCTAGGAAAGAAATTTCGCTAAAACCAATATAGGCTTTAGAGGGTTTCGCTGTCAGGTTGTGCTCGCGCAAAGTAGACAGCAATTCATCTAACCCTGAATAGTGATCTTCCCAAGTATCGCTGAAAAGACAGATGTCGTCAAGATATGCAATGACATCTGACCGATAAGATAGGATTCGGCGCATCATGCGTACGAATGTAGCTGGTGCGTTCATAAGACCGAAAGGCATAAAATTCCATTGGAACAAACCTCTAGGTGTTGAAAAAGCCGTGAGAGGTTTGGCGCGTTCAGATAAAGGAACTTGCCAATATCCTTTAGACAAATCAAGTTTAGTGAAAAAATGAGATTTGGAGAGTCGAGTAAGTAGCTCTTCCAGTAAAGGCATAGGTTCGGCATCGAACTTCGTTACTTGATTCAATTTTCGATAGTCAACGCAAAGACGTATGTTATTGTCTTTTTTACGAACAATAACCATCGGCGAAGAATATGCAGAGGTGGATGGTTCGATTATTTTCAAATCTATCATCTCATCCAACTCTTTCTCGACCTGTGCTTGAAAATGTATAGGTATAGGATAAGGTCTAACCCTAATAGGAGTATGGTCAGTTAGAACAATGTCATGTTCAATGACATTCGTTTGTCCAGGGATGTCAGTGAGTACATCCTGAAATGTTTGCAACATAGTTGAAACTTGTCGCTGTTCTCCTAGAGACAAATCAGGAGAGACAGTAACGTTCTTCCATGATTCACTAGAATGAAGTGGGATCATTGGAAGAGGAAGATTTACATCTGAAAAACTTGTTTCCTCATCCTGTATCACGGACAGTGATGAGTAATGACCATGTTGTACTGGAGAATTGTCCGTTGCTTGGAAAATGGGTTGCAAATAATCCGGACGTTCATGGAATTCAGTAAGCATATTGATGTGGAAGGTTTTATGCTTCCCATCAATATCGACAATATAGTCGACATCGGAAATTTTCGATATTATATCGTACGGACCTTTCCAAGAAATAAGTAATCTGTTTTCCCTACAAGGTAGTAATACAAATGCTTTGTCACCAGGACAAAGTTGTCGTAAGCATCTCTTCTTATTGGCAAATTGCCTTGCCTTCTGTTTCGCAAATTCAGAAGAAGAAGTTGCTAATTTGCATGCTTCGATAATCTTTTGTCTCAACGCGATGACATATTCGTAGGATGACTTTGTGTCATCGTCAATATTGTCAGATGTTATGAGATCGTGAAGCAACGACATAGGGCCACGCGGACGCGCGCCAAAGACGAGTTCAAAGGGAGAAAATCCTGTATGTTCATTGGGTACCTCTCTGTAAGCGAAGAGGGCCGCAGGTAAAACTCTGTCCCAGTCTTGAGGATGATCCTCAGTTATCTTCCCTAGTAAGTTTTTAAGTGTTCTATTAAGGCGTTCGACCATACCATTAGACATTGGATGGTAGATACTACTTAAAGATCTATCTATCTGCAGAGTAGACATTACTTGAGACATGGTATCTGATATTAGTTGGGTGCCATGGTCTGACAATATCTCTCCGGGGAAACCCAAACGAGAAAATATAAGCCAAAGAGCATCTGCAATATCAGCAGTAGTAATGCTCTTCAGAGGAATAGCCTCTGGCCAACGTGTGCACATATCAACACATGTCAAGATAAACTGATGTCCTCTGGCAGACTTGATCTTAAATGGACCAATAATGTCTATGGCCATTTTTTGAAACGGCCGAATAGGAAAGTCCGCCGCCTGAATGGGTGCAGCATGCCGTGGACCTTTGGATTTAACTTCCTGACATACTTTACAAGATCGACAATAAATCCGTATGTCCTTGTTTACCAATGGCCAAAAGAAAGCCGCAAGGACTCTTGACTTAGTACGGGAAAAAACCCATGTGTCCAGCACACTGAGAGTCGTGAGCGTGCTGCAAAATTTTAACTCTCAAATTCTTGGGAACCAGGATTTGAGAATGACTTGACGTAATGGAGTCTTGAACCATACGTACAAGTACGCCATTGTAATCCACGATTTACGACTTGTGTCTTTATTCGGATCACCTTTAGTTGCAAGAATGAAGAATTTCTTCAGAGTGGGATCATCTTCTTGCTGTTTTATAAACGAGTCACGAGAAATTACCAAGGGATCATCTTGGTTATGCACTTCATTATCTTCAGTAGATGAAGTTTGAGGCATATTAAGAGCCTGAGCTCTAGTGACTACAGCGTTAGCAATCTGCATGTTTTGCCTTTCCCACGCGGAAATTTGTTGCGGAGTGCATTCTTTGACTCCATGAATGCGACCGATGATGAGGTCAGCGATCGGATTCGGGAGAAGACATGCGTGTACATCTCCTGTAAAGAAAGGAGTAGCAATCCTAATGATAGCAGTAGAGTATTTCTCTAATGTGCCGCCAAATGTTACACATTTGACTACTTGTCCAGTGGCACAGAGACTGGATTGTTATTCACTAAACCCTTATGTAAGACAAGAGAACCTCTTCCATCTGTAGCGGGAAGTTATTTAAAATTATTATATGAGTAAGAGTATGCC